>JAAGNO010031350.1:61536-76299 GCA_033439905.1 Ceryle rudis
TTAAACACATCCAGGGCTGGGGACTCAACCAGCTCCCTGGGCAGCCTGTTCCAGTGGCTGACTACTCTTGCTGGGAACATTTTTTCCCTAATGTCCAGTCTAAACCTGCCCTGCTGCAGCTGGAATATACATATATGTATATACATATACACTTCCACAGTTCTTTGACTGCCTTTCTTTCTTTAACACAAGGGTTTCCTATTCAAGGTCTTCTCTGCCATTGTTAAGATTGCAAATATTTTGGTTTGGGTTTTTTTTTTTTAATTAGAAGCTGAGATTTGTTGACATTTACATGACTTAAGGAGTTTAAGCTTTCCATAGAAAGTCAAAGAACAAACTACCTGCTGTTGTAAATTACGATCGTAGATGGCAACATTACGTGCCACGTCTCTATCTTAAGCTACTCCTTCCTGGAACAAGCACAAGCTGGAAGGCCAGCTGCAGACATGGTATTGCCAGAGTAACGCTGGATATTTGCGTATACACCCACATTCAAACATGCATGCTTATGCTATGTATGTTTATGTATACAGCCAGAAATTAGAGCCAGTTTAGAAAAATGACAATTTGCAAGAAGAAATGTCTTTGCTGCTCTTGTATAAGACAGAGACATTCACTCAATTATAGCTGAGGCAAATTTAGATGAATCATTTTTGATCTCCTGTTGTCTTTACTGAGTTCAAATTTCTGACAAATGCTCATGATCTCGATGGCTTGGGTTTGTAGCCACTTGTGCACAAGAGCAGCTTTACTTCTTCTATTGACTTGATAATCCACAATGCAGACTTGAGTGAAAACTACTGCACCTTCACAGATTTCAGTGGATTTATGCCGACTTAAACCAGCTCACTGGCTCAGTGTGATCCCAACTCCCCCTCGTGTACTCCTGGTTTATACCCTGATACAATTCCATCAGGGAGATTCTGAATCTGCATTGGCAAATGTGAAAAGAGATCCAAATTACCTAAGATGGTCAGAGAATGGGAGAAAAAAACCCAGCAGAAACATTTTCAAAAAGTCCTAATTCAAGCTTTTATAGAATGATACTATTTAGTCAAGAAAACTTGCAATTGCTTTCTGGGCTATCCACCCGAACTGCTATTTTCTAATGCTTGTGTGTGCGCACGTCGTAAGTCCACAAAGAGAAAAGAAAATATTAATCTAAAATGGTACAGCCTCTTTTTCTTGAATACATAATTCATCCAATATGGATTCTGGCAGCTCAGCTTTAACTCTGAAACAAAAGAAATCCACACAAAAGACAATAAATCTGCATTACACATGGTACTAAAATGATCCAATGGATTTATAGATGTTTACAAGTTTGCAGAGTGTGACACAGCGTCCACCAGAAATTTGATATTCACAGCACAAAACATCATAAACATATGTCTGGAACTACAAAGGAGCCCTTTTATGTGGGGATCATTGTTAAAATTGTCTTCAGAACATAAACCTTAAGTTGTAAATGCTACTCCCCATTATTCTCCAAGACATAACAAATGAGGAAAGAAAAGCAGAGATATGTTTGTAATTGAAAATGTTTCTCAGGAAATGATCTGTACAGGAACATCATTCTCATTCCATTAACTGCTGACTCCAAGCCAACCATTTGTAAAAGTAAATAAATATGCAAACTGGCTGACAACAATGTGCCTGCCTTTAATGTGACTGCATTAGTACCCAGTCTCCAAAAAAGAATCTATTTTCTCATTTCTCCATTAAACCAAACATGGCATACGCACAAGAAGAATGGGAGAAATGCTGCTCACGAGAAAGAATGGGGGAAATGCTGTAATTGAATTTTCACATATGCAATACAAATTAAATGCTTATTGCCTTGAACCTTCTTTAAAGTACAAAGCTACTCCAAAGTATCTCGGTGACTAGTTTGCTGTTCCTATCTTTTTTGCAATTAGCGGGGGGGGGGGGACACACGGACACCTCTCCATAGATTGACATATCTCTGGTCTGAGTAGGTAAGAAACAACAGAACAGGGAGCTTGTGTCGCTGTGACACAAGTAGCTTCATTAAGCCTTACACGCTTTCACATTTCATTTAGGATGAAGGTTCTTTCTCAGAATTTCTCTGTAGTTTCGAAAAGATAACAAGTGGTGCAGTGTCAAGCTAACACAGATGCCAGTCATTCCACTCGTTCCTTCAACACATCCTCTCAACACACCTTTTAAAATACATAAGCAGTATCTGCAGATGTTGTGAAAAGCCTGTCACCCAAGAAGAGTGTTTAAAATATCACTGAAAAAAAAAAAAACCAAAACCAACAGACAGCATTGGGAACAAATACACGCAGGGGTTCAAATGCCGGTGATTTTTTTCCTTCACTGAAGAACAAACCGTGTGTATGAGAAATGCTGCGACCGTTTCAAGACCTTATCAAAATGTGCTGCTCTGAATCTGATCCCAGCCTGCAAACTCCTCAAACAGCTTCAGATACCTACAGACTGTTAGCTGGTCTGCACACGCTATCCCTAAACGCAAAGTATTTCATAGAAATGAACCCTTGGACAGCTCAGATTTCTGATGCATTGAGATATTTACTGAGGCATCTTGGAACTGATTCATTGAGGTATCTCAGAACTACACAGAGTGCTTGGGGGCTCTATGGAGACAGAAGTGAGAGCATCTGTGTCCTCCTCACTAATATTTCGATATTTCTCAAGTTATAACATATCTGCAGGTAGCAACATCCAGAAGAGAGCCAGACAGATCTCTTGGTACTGTCCTAGCCCAAAGAAAGTGGAGGCAACTGTCTATCCTCTATGAACACCAGCTTGCTGCAGTAGTTTTTTCCAAATATTGTGGAGTGGTGAAGCTGATTTTATAGGACTGACTTGCCTCGTTCTCTGGATCACCAACCAGCTAAGAGCAGCTATTCCAACATCAACAAGAGGCGCTCATGCAGAAAAGACAAAACCAAAGATCTGTTCCAAGAAGTCTTTCCCAGCTCAACAAGTTCTAGCTATTCCTAAGAGAAAACCCAAAAATAGTTCTTAGGAATGCGAGGGCACACTAGTAGCAAGCTGAGGATTTCCTGAATTTCTTCCTCTTTTCTTCTTGTGTATATAAGCCTTGTTTTTGAAGGAGAAAAATTAAGTGTTGGACCCAATTGCATCTCGATAATCTAGATGATTTCTTCTTGGAAGAATTAGAAAAATCACTAAATTTACCGGAAAGTTAAAGTTCCTTTGCAAATGGGTTTATGTATCACACATGGCCACTCTTTTCCAACTGTAGTTCCTAGAGCTACTCATCTTTTAATATAAGCATCTGGAACGCTCAAGCAATGCTCAAAATCAAGGAATGACTTTGTAACAAAGGATCAAAAGATTTGTAGTAAGTGGGGAAGTATTTCTACATCCCAAAAGGAAAAAAATCATATCAAAACCACCTTGAGATCTTCTGAGAGTTCCTCATGCTTCGAGACCTTTCTTTGGCATCAAAAATCGACCAAGGTAAAGTTTGAGGGTGATACCAAAGCTGGACAAGAAGGTTGTCCTTCTCTTACTTTCAGAAGCTTTTAATCAACACAAGGTTGATTGCATAAGAGTGCCCCAAAGAAATTAAAATAGGAATAGATACAAACATGCAGGTGTATTACTTATTTGCATAACTGGTAGCTTGCAGTCCATGCTTTGCAACCTTCTGCATCAATTCTGAGCATCTAACTTTGATTCTCAGATTCAGGACAAGAAGTGAGAATTGACTTGAGACATCTCATTCTTTTCTTCCCCTCCATTGTCAAGATTTTAGATTTCTTGCTACACTTAATATTTGTGCCCAACACACAGATGGTTTCTAAAAGTTGCTGCAGTGTGTCCTAGGGAACTGAAGTTTCTTGTCAAGGGCAGAATCAGGATCCAATTTGGGAATTGGGAGCCTTCAACATGGAAAAACTAGGCTGTGGCTTTGGCTGGGTCAACAGAAACCCAGCCACATTCTTAAAGAAAATGGGCTGGATTTGGTGAAAGGCAGAAAAACAAAAACTTGAAATGGCAGAAATCCATCTTCTAGCATACTGAAGAGTAAACTACTCTTTGGGGTTCTCTTGACCAACGTGAAGGCCAGTGTGCATTTGACAGCTCAAAAACTTCAGCTTTGGACTGTTACAGAAAGGACCACAGAAAAGGTAGACTTGTTTCCCCATCTTTATTTCATATGAGTGTGCATAACCAAGATGCACATCTGATGGGTGGAAGCCCTCCTGTTCCTACCCAGCCATGCAGCATGCAGGGTCACTTCAGGGAGGGAAAGGAACAGTCAGAGCCATGGCAACACCTGAGTAGAGGGGGGACTTTGGTTAGCTGGCAGAAATCACAGCATGGTGTGACACTTGCACGGCTGCGGAATTCTCCTGAAACACATTTACACAAAAGTGCAAGATGATGATGCAAGACAAGAGTTCGGTAGCACCAACTGGAGACTATGTTTGGCTTAGGAAAGCAGAGTTAGTTCGCAAATTGCACAGGAAATAAATCAACACTTTCCAGTCTTGGCTCTCAAACCCCTTAATCGGAATTAATTCATTTAACATCCCACCAAGGGAAGAAAATAGCATTATCCCCCTTCTGCAGCATACAAAGTGACGCACTTCTAGATAAAGGAGTACTTTCTTGTTTCCTTTCTGGAGACACAAATTGCACTTGTAAAATGCAAGTTAGGTACTTAAAAACACAACCTTAAAACACTGTCTGCAAAGCTACGCTTGTCATCCAGCCCCGTGTCCTTCACGGGGACTATCTGCTACCCTCCTGTGCATTCCTGATCTTGCTCATTTCCATATAAAACTCAATCAGCTTCCAAATGCTTTGTCTTGAAAAAGTTACCTTACTGAACTGTTCGTCCAATTATGATTTCTCACATGTTTCTTATCGGAAAACAAGGTGCAAGCAATGTAAGCACCAGCACCGCAAGGGTAAACGCCACGGCTCTGAACTGTACACGCCTTATTGCAAACGTCTCTCCCAAGAGATCTCAAACAAGCTGTATGTCGGGAGCAGCGCTTGCTACCACCTGTCAGACAAGGGAAACACCTCTGTGTAAACTCCTACCTGTTAACTGCATCTCGTGGCTTACTGTCATTCCCCAGGTATCCGTTTCAGCATGCAAAACATTCATTCCAGTAGTAGCTGTGTCTGCATTCCCTACTTCTTTGGTAAATACACCAAAAATTGCAATCCAAACATCCAAGTGAATAACCGTACGTGGGTTTTACTTCATAGCACCAATGCATTCAGAATTCCCCAGCAATAATCTGCAGCTTCCAGCTGCTGATGTCATAAAGGAGTTTAGATTAATACACCTATTAGAAAGTGTTCAGTACTATAAAATTTTCATTTTAATAAGCATGAATATGAAAACCTACCTACTGCATGATATATAGCCCAGTTCAAACACTGCTATTTCAAGCATGATTTTGACTACAAATGACAATTTCTCCTGATTAGAAATTCAGCTGATAAAAATCCCTGTTTTCACACTGGATCCAGTACTACTTAAGGACTGAATTTGTACCAACGTGGAGATAATAGAAACACGTACTCTTATGAAATACCACCAGGATGAAACAGCTAGTTATATCTCAGTCATACTGCAGACAAATTTTCAGGGAGTAGCACTCAACATGAACAAACTACAGTATTTTCTTCCTCTTTTACCCAGGAAAAATGAAGTCTGGCAAGGGCAAGAAACAAAACTGCCATTCTTAACTTCAAAATACTACAAAATAAAAATAACTACCACTGGAAAAATACAAGGTCAGAACATAACACTCCTAAAGTATCACAGAAATGAAGATGGAAAATACCTAAATGAGTGAGTCTAGTCTCCTACCTTTAGGGCAAAATGCTCCACAGCCCATCATAGGGTCGCTGGGCCACCCTCATAGTGCTTTCCAGGGAGAACTGCAGTCTGTAAGGTGTTCAAAGCCCCTTGCTCTGCAGGCCCCTTTGCTGCTGCTGCTGCTCCTCAGAGAGGCTGTATTAGCTTTAGAGCCTGTTTTCCAACAGAATGGTCCAAGCACATCACAACTCTCAGCTCAGAGCACTGCTTCACAACAAGTGACTGACTGCCTATATAATTTAATATGATGCCACATGAGACTCACTGACCATCTGCAAAAGAAACTAAATCTGCTTTTTGCAGCTTGCTAAGTTGCATTCTGAATGCTGGGATGCAGTTTTGACTGTACGCTGCTTTTGTTATCAGCTATATAACAGAACGAAATGCTCCAACAGCAAGTGTAAAGCGCATGTTTTTACCAATCACAGTCCCCTTCTGCTGTAGTTAACTTGTGCCTTTTCCCCCCGAAAGTCACAATCACCTCAAAGCATAGGAAAAGTCTAGGCAGAGACATGGCAATACTGGAAGTGAAATGTCCTTCTATTTTTTTTGTTTGTTTTTCATGAGACAAAGGCTGGTCAACAAGAGCTACAGAATCCTGGAATCCTGTTGCCAAAACAGAGATGTACACGTGGTATTACCAAATTCGGGTCCTGATCACATTACTCCTTTCCTTATAAATACTTCTCTATTGAAATAATTAGCAGAATTCACATGGGAAGAGGATTATCCTCTAAAACAGGCAAAACCATCTAAAAAGAACAGGAAAGGAGAGGAATGAGCCATGAGAAGAATAAACTACTGGTAAGAAATGAATTAGTTTTATGGGCTATGCATCCTTCCAAAGATGGAAAGTAATGAAGAGATAATGTAAAGCAATTACTTATTCAGCCTAAAAATCAAATTGCTATGAAGTTTCCTACAGACTAAAACTTTTCAGAAGCTGTAAAATGTTTAAGTGGATGTTTAAACTTGGAGCAGGATTAGGGAAGTGACATAGCCCTGGCTCACTTCTACGTCATGGAAAGCGGTGGTTACCTTTCTAGTTTCCAACTGAACCTCATTTAAAATCCCAGTGCCAAAAAGCAAGTATGAAGAACAGAGAGGTATTTATTGTTTAGAGTTATAAAGCTGTGCTACACAACATTCCTCCCCCAGGTTTCAGATCAGATCTGATTTCTTGCAGAAAAAGACACAGAGCTCTCAGCACTGTTCCGAAACTACATTCACTGCTTCTAAGGAGTCTCTGACACGCGTCTGTCTGCAGCTACCAGGTCACTCCTAAAAGCAGCTTTCCTCTGCCATACTCACGAGTAGTAATGGGGCTCCCCATTCTGACTCCTGGAGTCCCACTGCTTTCTGGCACCGGGAAACTGGACTGCTGAACAACAGCATTCAATTACAGGACAAGACTGAGCTGGCAGTTATTTACCAAGCTTTCCTCAATTTCTGAACAGAAACATGAGTGTCCCAGATAGTTTATTATGGCAACCCCATTTGGGAGGTAAGTATGGTTAGGGGAAAACCATGCTCCACTTGAAACTTCAAGGAGGATGCTGCAGATTGTTAGATGTCAAGAAAATTCATGAAGTCTGAAGCCACAGCAACCTGCATCAGTAATTCAACCTACATTATGCATGATTATTTCTAAAGGGACATTTTTTGCATTTAAAAAAAAAAAAAAAAAAAGCTCTTTTACAAGAATAGTAATAAAAAGTGGTTTGTTTTTTTTCTTTTACAATGAGGTTTTGTACCTTCGGTAGTGGCCAAATGATCACGTCCAGGTAAACTGTTCTAATAGCTGTAGTTAGAGTAAGGAAGTTATAAATGAGCTAAAGCAGAGATGCTTTTTAAAGCAGAGGGCATAACATGGCAAGAGGCTGACAACAGCAGGTCTGAAGTGCACAGCTTGGAGACCAAGCAGAGGAATTTCTAATCACACTCTCTGGAATCCATTTTCACTTGCCACAAACATCAATTCAAGAGGGACTTAATATCTAATTCCTGTAATCTAACAACAACATCATCATCATCATCATCATCACTGAAAGGGCCTGTGCTCTTTCCTCTTCCCTTAGCGGAGATCACGCCGGGGAAAAAAAAACAGCACATGGGTGAGATGCTTTGGACCTGGAGTTTCCCAAACTGTTCCTAAGGGTTCACTTTCAACTCTGCAATTCTCAGCTTTGTAAAAACAGAACTATAGCCAGGGAGAACTAAAGTCTTTTTCCAAGAGGTTTTGGCCATCAATACAGGAAACAATTCAAAGGCAACATGACACTGATAGCTTAATTTGTGAAAATGGATAAATACCGTATCTGCCACATAGCACATTAACCCATGTAACAAATAAATACAGAAATAGCACTGCAATACTTGCTTAAAAGGTTTTGGTTCACAGAGGAGGAAATTTAATTAAAGCGTGTAATGTCAATTACTGTCATTTGTAATTTTATTTTGCTTCCCTAGAAACAATACAGATGCAGGATTCTAGAGTTACCTGCATGTTTGATGCAAATAGGATAAAATTATCTGGGTTCTGAGAAAATCCAGATAGTAGTAGGAAATAAATAATTTAAAAAAAAAATTAAAAAATCATTTTTACCTAACCTCAATTCATGGGTCTTCTTCAAAGTGTTGATTACATGAGGATTGACATGCCTCCAATTTAAACATATAAGCTAACAACCCAGACCTGAAAAAAAAGACTTTTATGCTCGAAAAATTGCGTTAAGTCATCAGAGAGGTTGGGAGGGGAGCAACGGCCTAATTCTCAGCTACTGCATATGGTCACAGCCTTACTAAAGCCAAAAGAAAAGCATTGACTGAGATCAGAAGAAAATTTGGCTGCTTACAGTGATTGATTTCAATTGGAAAATAACAGGGCCAGGTCCTTAATGCTTCTGTCTTCTTCGCTCTGCTCAGCGCAAAAGCGACAGAGACCTAGAAGCCATGCAGAAGACTCCAAACATCTCACCATCACAGCAATAAACATTGCCAAACCTCGTCAGTCCTTCCTCTCCTTCGCCATACAGAGTGCTCTGCAGCATCAGCATCCTTTTCTGATCTTGCACAAACTGGTTTTCAGCAGTAGAGCTCAGTGCACAGAAGCATCCTACCCGTATCGGTCCCCGTGAGGAAATATGACCAGCAATGGGTGAATTAAACTTACTGTCAGTGAAATACACGTCAGATGTATTTCTACCTTGCAAACTATGACCTGAGCTTCCACTAGAATCAGCAGGAGCAAAGACCTCCAAGACATTTTCCTTGAAGTACCACCACTTCTAAACATGGCAAGCATCCTGGCCTTGAAAAAAATCATACTTTCCTCAATAGTGTAATGCCGCAGGAAAATGGTGATTAGGGTTATAGGAAAGAGCTAACAAAAGAAAGATTAAATCAATCAGATGCTTTCTTATGTCTCTAAATGATACACATAAATCGTGTCTATCAGGTTTCCCCAGGCTATTTCAGGAGTATGCAGAACACAAAATGATGCAGATTCATTACAAAAAGTCTTAACCTGATCTCCTTGAATTTAAAATGCCAGGAATCACATAAATAGAAGATGAGAAGACAGAAATCATGTTATACATAAGCAGAAACAAGAGTCATACAAACTGGGAGTCACATAAAATGCCCAGTTACCAAGAAATTATAGGTCAGATCTCTGGCAGTACCAACACCTACTGGTGTGTAACTGCAGTGAGGATAGAGGAGTCTCCCAGATGCCTTCCTGCCTTCCCCAGTCCCCAAAAGCATGACATGAGGCTGGTGCCTGGAATTTCAAGGCCTTTGGGGGTATGAGTGACACTCAAACTTCCCTCCCTCTCTCACCAGGGCGAAAATCCAGAAGTGAAGAATTCCAAACCGTACCATGCAATGCAAAGGGAGGAGGCAGATACCAGTAGACATGCAAATTATCAAACTCTTTCCTTCCCAGATAACGCAGGTGAACATCGACAAATACTATTTAAAAGGGGCAATTCCAACTAAACCTAGGTAGCACAGGCAGAAAATGAGATTGATGGTGAGAATAAAATGCCACTGACATGACCAAGTTCACCTATAAGTGACAAGTGGCTAAAAATAGGCTGACAAGATGCTGAGGGGTTACAGCTCCCCCAGTATGTTTATTATCATTCACTGTACTCCTTGCAAGGTCCAAATGTTACTAAACACAGGCAGGCCCGTTACCTACTTCCTAAACACACAAGAGAATGTTATAGCTATAAATATACACGCTTTTAAATGCCTTCTATGACAAGCACAATCTTTAATACCACCAGATCATTTGGAACACTCGTTCGGACAGCCTCTCTCCCCCAACAAGCAAGTCTCATTCCCTGAGACAGACTCAAGACAGACTCAGGTCTACAACTTTCACCTAGAGCCAAGGCTTGTCAGCTTCTTACGTGCTGACATTTTAAACTGGATGCATGAATTACCCTCTTCTTGTTTTCGAAGGAAGTTATGCTGGATCAAAATATAAACATCAGCAGTGCTACTGAAAATACAGAAGCAACCTCAAAGTCAGCAGAAAACTAATATGCAGATCAGACCTAAATCATAACTCCTGTTGATTTCTCTTGTGGCTCCAAAATATTACTCAGTGAGAGTAAAGGCAGCACGACTGGTTACCAAATAGCTTAGTCAAGTGTTACAATCTTGTTTCTTAAGTGAAAACTACAGTGTACTGACTTTGAAAGATGTCCAAAACTGGCTCAAGGTTTGTACTAAGGTAAGGGGAAAAAAAACCCCACCTTGATTTATAGACCTGTGCATTAACAAGCTCTTCTTTCTTGTTTCTCTCTCCTTTCCATTTAGTCTTCATGTTACTTGAGTTGGCTTTCCTTTAGGCCTGGGTTCTATTCCCTAAACTGCATTAATATACCAGTTCCACTGCGAGACCTCCTTCTCTAGAACACTGCCAAGCTGGCAGGATGGTTCCTGAGAGGCTACTTTCCCTGACATGCAGTAAGCTATTTATTGACACTCCACTGTTCCCATGCAGTTTTGCACCTAAGCAGTGAACCGGATAGCAGTTCCATATGTTGGAGCTGTTACGCTGCTCTGGAAAATTGTATTACTTTGGGTAAATAAAAAGCTAAGAGCAGCAGGAAAAATATCATAAAAATGCAGCCGAATTTGTTTCATCCTGCCTCCGTCAGCAAATTTGGTCTATGACCTCTGCATATGAGTCATGGAAGTGCTTTAAAACTTGCAGTGATTTATATTTTCAGGATAGGAAGTTCAAGGCTTATATTTCTATTCCCCAACCATACATTATATTTGCCATACAGAATTTCTTGATAATTATCTATGAACTAAAATATATAGGCATCTTTCTTTTTTTTTCTTACTTTGCGGTGCATATTAACCAAAGCCATTCATCTCAATGAGCAGTCTCTGTACTCTTGGCAGAGTATAGCTGATGTGTAGGTTATTCCTGGAACCATACTGGGTTGATGCTCTCATCATAGTTTTAGTCATGGAAACGGATTTCTACCAAGACAGGCATTGTTTGTGAAAAAAGGAAATTCGCAGCATATCTGTTCAGGAGCAAGAAGTATTAGGGTGCACTGCTTCAAAAATAAAGGTATCTAATATTTCCATAGTGCTGTTCATCAGGAGACCTTAGGCTGTTCTACAGATAAAGCAGTGCCTGTTAGAGCTTGGGGCTCACATCCTGCTCTACTCACAGTCCCTCCACAGCCCAGCTCCACTCCTCCCGTCCTACCTTTACGAAAAGATGAAGAGCAACAAGTCAAAACACCACACAGGCACCAGACCAACAGAGATCTTTGCACACACACACACACACACACACTCTGATTCCACAGCTGGTAACTTAAATTTCCATTAGTTTTTCTGCTAAAACTATTAGTATACACGCTACTGCTTTGCTACTGCCCTGCTGATCAGCACCGAGTAACTCCCACTGAGGCAAAGCCAAGTCAAACAGAATTAGGTCTGGACTTCTGTAGGCTTCACTGAAAGCTTCACTGAACTGGACAGCCTATTTCTGAGAGTTCACAGCACTTTGGTTATGTGGGCACATGGTCTGTTCAAGGAGCAATCTGATGATCAGCATCTGGGTGACCTAACACTTCCCTGCTTGTCTTACAGGGCTCTGCTTGAATTCATAGTCTGCTTTGAGGAGAACCAGCAGAAGAGGCTGCTTTTGGTCTCTCTAAACATTACCAGTTGGATTTTGGGGTCCACAAACCTGTATTTTCTAAGGTCTATTTGACCTGTATCACAGCACTTGAAAGATCATGAGGACGGTCTCATTGGCTTGAAAGAAACCACCCATTTCCTTCCTGATGCAGGCCTGTGAGAACCACAACACACACCTAGATACAGACATGCTGACTTTATGCCCTAGGGACCAAGTCAGGAACTACTGTATTGGTTAGCTGCAACAGATTAAGCAACCTTTGACTTCTCCCTGTTGACAAATAATCCCTCCATTGAATGAAGGTGTCAAAAATCTATCTCCAGAGCTAAATTCTAGAGGGCTCCGTGTCTTCAGCACATACCTCTGTAGGATATTTTATGACAGCAAAAGCAAAAGTGTTTTGCACATTGGTCTTGACCTTATTGTTGCACCACTGTTCCTCCTGTGTGCTCTCCTCAACTGGTCCTGCCCAGACAATGGGAACTCTGCATCTTACTTCTCCAGTGTACTAACAGTGATCAGTAGTTCTGCTTTATCTAGTGGGCAATCTCCAGATCTTGGGAATGATGTGATGGCATCTTATTCTAGATGGAAATCTGTGTTCATCCTTGGAAAGCCTTGCTTTAAAACTACTCTCTGAACTATTCAGACATTAACTGATCTTATTTATTACTAGTCTGAGTTAAAATGCAGTTGAAGCTTCCTTGCTGAATGATCAGCTCAAGCACAAAACCTGGTGTCTCTGACAGATCTGGATGGGTGTTAGAACTCTGATGTAAAATGTTACATCCGTGAACAAGTTATTCCTCATTTTCCTCTTAGGTCTCCAGATACAATCAAGGACCTGAAAGCTTCTGTTTTTCTTCAGATGTTTCCATTGTCATTAGTACTACAGGGTACGTCAGGCAAATCCTGCCCTTTGTTACTTCTGCAGCCTCAATTAAGTGAACAAGGCTGCTGATGCAGTGGCCAGGATGGTGTCCAAACCCTCTCCCACAGCTGTGGTTGCTCCACAGCATTAACAGGAAGAAGAAAGCAAAACCTTTGTCATCGAGGTAAGCCTCTGTCCACTGCGGGCACAAATGAAGGTCAACACATCCCTGCTGCTTAAGAACTACAGTTCTTAAGCCTCGTGGTATCACTTGGATCAGATAACAGTCATCATCACTATTTCATAGATAAGAAAACAGACAACAAAAGAGAATTTGCATGCAGCCTCAGAGCAGAACCAGGACCAGTGTTCAAGGGCTTCTGGCTCCCAGACACAGGCTTAGTCAGCAGCAGTCCCCCACCCTGTCGAAGCTCCACCAGCTCACCACAGCCTCACTCACTTCTCACCCACTTTATCCCGATTCAAACTGGATACCTCCTGAGCTCTCCTGTAAGCTTGTCCAGCCCCCACCAAAGCCATTCTTTGCTGTCACCTTTCTACTCTCCCACTCTGGTGCTGCTGCCACCACCTCCTCCCCACCCATGCCTTCCACGGCTTCCCCCTTCTCCACCCTACAACTGCAGGCACCAAGCTGGTATGTCCAGATCATCTTGTCTTCCAGATCCCGCAGGGAGCAGAACCAGAAGTTAAACCATGAAAAACAGTGCCCCACACTGCAATCCAATTTATCACATTCTAAGTATTAAAAATATGAAAGGGATTATTAACTCTTTCTTGTCCCACTTGATGGCATCTTAAATTGACTAGTTGAAATTTGCATTGGAAGCCCATTTCAGTGTTAAGCACTGACCCTACGTTACATCCTAGACCACACAGTTCTCAGCATAATCTGCAACCTCCTGAAATTCCTGTAAAACACGTATCCTGACAACTTTTGTAAAAGGGCTTAAAAAAAAGAGAATCTGGCAGTCTACACTTCGAGAAACCAATGCTGTCAGAGCTAAGCTTAAAAGCACTGCGCGGGCAAAAGAAAGTATTTCCTGGGTCAGCCAAGGCTTAGTGTAATAAAGGGATGAAGTTGCCTTTAATAGTCAAAGGAATCTACCACCTTGTTAAAGGGTGCCAGGCAGCCAACCCACGCTGGCGAAAAAACAGGAGATTTTCAGTTTGCAGGCCCTCCCATGGCAAACTTGTTGGTTTATAATTGCAGCTCTCTTTGCTTTGCCAGAGCAGGGGGACAAGGGCAGGCGAGAAGCTGTGCCCCACCACGGCAGCACCTGCATGCAAATGCAGCCCTATCAGCTTAGGGGCTCCAGAGGGAACCGCTTGCCGTAAGTAAATGCAGTTTGACAGCAGCTCCTAATAAGAGGAAGGAAATGAGGGAGAGAAAGAAAAGTGATAGGAGACAAAAGGACTTCATAAACCAGGGCTTTATTGCTTTCGTTCGTAGCATTTTCTCTTTGTTCTCTTTAAGCACCGAGCTTTCCAATTCCAGATGCTGCACAAAAGAGATACCTGTCGAAAAACGTTGCTTGCAATCTGGAACTGTCGTGCAAGATGCTTCACAAACTCGGCAGCCCATTATTAAGAGTCACAATGCACTACCTCTAATTAATTTGGCACAGCCTTTGCTTCTGATACCCATCAAAGCACCATTAATGGGGAGTTTGTGTGCTCTCATTACAGCACAAAATGCGTACCGATCTTCTCGTGAAGATTTTTGGACCATAAACTGTGTTTGAGGTCAGTGTAGTTGGCTTCTTCCCCCCTCAGTTTTTTCAACCAGATGGGAAAAAAAAATATATATATAAAAATCTATAACGATGT
>JAAGNO010031350.1:76399-100005 GCA_033439905.1 Ceryle rudis
TTCCCACCCCCCTTTTCCAAACAGGATGGAAAATAAAACAGAAAATATATATATATATATATAAAATCTGTAACGATGTGCTATTTAGTACCTGGATAAAAATCTACATTCAGTCTGCCTCATTGAGAGCCTGAAACCAGCTCAATATGGAGAAATCTCAGGCTAAGAAAAATAAAGATTTTAGTAGCTCACAGAGCTCAAATTAAACACTTAAATAGGTAACACTAGATATTTCTCATGCTGCCTCACATTTCTCTATTTATTTTTATCTGCAGGATCAGGCGTGTTAGAGAGGGAGGCCTGGTAAGAATTGCCTCAGCCATCATTCTTGGTTACTTACATCTGTGGTCAATTTTCCACACTTTCTTCCATAAAAGGTAAAGGAGGCACTGTACTTGCAACAGGATAATCTAAACAATATGAACAACGTTACTGTTAAAGACCATCTGGCTCATCAAGCACAGCTCCAGACTTTTAACTCCTTGAATAAAGTGTGAAATCCTGCAGTATATATATGTATACTTTTTTTTTTTTTTTTTAATCAAAATCCATTTTTGAAATGGTAAAAGAAGAGCTCCTGGAGACACAGGGGATTCAGAGTGTGAGGAAATTAATTTTCTGGGTTTATCCCTCTCGTATCTTACAGGGGATGCAATCCAGGCTAGAGACAAACACTTAGACGTCACATTTTTCTACAAAAAAAAGCCCTCTATTTTTTTTTTTTTGTTACGAGAAGCCTCTGTGCGTAACTGGTATGTGTGGGGTTGGTGTTTCCGAGGGGAGACAAGAGGGTTAAGTATTTCATAATTCACTTCAACTTAATGGCCTGATCCCACCACTTCTTAAAAGGTAATAAAAGTCAAAGAAGGGTCATTGGGAATTAGAAGAAAACAGGGAGGGGGAAGGGTGAATACAACCATAGAAGGCTTTTGTTAATTGTAGGCGAAATTTCTTACCTGTTAGATAAACTAACCAGTGGTTGGTCCCTGGGAGAAAAATATTAAAGCAATGTTGGAACACAACAACCTGGAAGAGGGCAAGCCAGGAGGGAGAAAACAGAGAGACCCAGAAAGCCCAAAGAGCAGAGGAAGCACTGGAGCTGGGTGAATCGTGGCTCTGTGCCTCAGTTTCCCACCTGCTCACGGGGCAACTGCAGCTCACAGAGGGCACTGCCAGGATTCACAGAGCTCTGAAATACAGAGCAGCAGCATGTCCCGTGCCTTGAACCAAAACAGCTCCACAGACATACAGGACTTAAATATTCTATACGTTTAAACCGCTGCAGACTTCAAAACACACTTTTTTCTTTTGAACAAAACAACAGATAGAATTCAATCTTGTCATCGGTCTTTGTTCAGTTTTCGCTCAGCTCTGACTCTGTGATTACTGTGCACCGAGTGGGTTAAACAGCTCTGCAGCCCCCTTAGGTGCTGGATGTAAGGGAGGGCAGGGTTTTGGTAAGGTGGGTTGATGGTTTTTTTTCCGCCAAAGCAGTTTTTATGGCATAAAAAAAAAAAAAAACCCCAAACAAACAAACAAAAAAAAAAAACAACCCACCCCAACAAAATCAACTAACTGGTTTGCTGAAATACTTGAGTGCTTTTTATTTGATTTCTAAAAATATTTTTTGGAAGGCAAAGCATAGAAAATGAATTAGAGCATAGCTGGAGGGTTTTTTTCTTTTGGGGTAAACACAAGAATTAATTTTCATATCCATTAGTTCCTTGCTTCAAATTCTGCATCTTGCTTTAACCAGAAACATCACCCTATCTGGTTTCTAGGTAGGGCACACACATGACTGAACCTTCCCTATAGTAAATTATTCCAGCCACTCCCAGGAACATGTGCCCACAACCCTTTTTCAAAGTCTACTCTAATTTGGATCTAATTTTCCTTGAAGCTATTATATCATAAGCCCACTGCAATATGTCCTGACATACATATGCTAAATTCTTCAGCTTACAAAATCTTTTTAAGATGCAAGCAGGGCTTTTAATTTTTAAAGAAATTCTATTTCATACATGCCCATGACTCATCAATTAAAAGAGGGGGAAAAAAAATGGGCAGTGTTACAGTAAGCAAGACAGGTCAGGCAGTTTTATGATTAATGGGGTCAAAAAGTTAGAATTTGTATTTAAAACTTCAGTTTTACAATTAACCCTATCTACTGAGTGCCAACTATACACCAGCCAAAAAAAACCCACCAATGTCAAATTTCATGAAGAAGCAATATTATATCACAAAAAAGTTTGGTGTGTGTTCCTCCCACTGAAAAAAAAAAAAAAAGAAAAAAAGAAAAAAGGAAAAATATTCTCCCATTTATCAAGAGCTTTACTGGGTGTAACTTTTCCAAAACAAATCCAGCTTTTAAGCACGAGATGCTAGAGTACAATGTGTAAACTCAACATGCCCCAGTGGCTATTTTGCTGCTAAAGCATCCTGCTTGCTGGTGTACCAATCTGAAGTCCCTTTCCTCACACTAAAGCTAATATTAGGATTTGGAAAGGGAAAACAGAAACCGTTTGATCAACAAGGAGTCTCTTGCCGAAACCTCCTGTAGGTCAGTGATAGTATCAGCTACAAAAGCATCTGTCAATTATATTGTACCTTTGAGAAAAATTATTCTTATTTTAGATGGGGGTTTTTTTCTGCTAACATGACTGAGTTTCTGTGATAGTAAGAACCAACTGCACTGTAAGCAACTACTGGATTTTAATTAAGAGTATTCCACGGGAATAATACCAACACATGCTGAGTGATAAGGGCATATGCACTAACACTGCTCTATAAAGCCTTAAATTACACACTTTGGTGCGTTAGATTTAAATCCTAGAAGACACTGGCACCAATTGCTGGGATCCCAACTTTCTATTAAACCTAAAACTAAATTACTGGCTTTCAAACCGTTTCTTTAAGCCACACCTGTCTGCTAAGCCTTTCACCACATTCACACTTAATAACCCTTAACATTTTTCCTCTAGAAATCTCAAATGGTCTCTCAAACCGAGTCCTTGTCACTGCTCCATTTCACATCTTTGGAAACTGAGGCTCCACAGCAAACACAGGAAGCTGTGCCACGGCCGCTGCTTTTGATAGAGGTGATTGCACCTTGTTCCCAAACTTGTTCATTCTCACTCCCACACAATCATCATTCTCTTGCACAAGCATTCGCATGGCCTTACGATAAACCACATCACAAAAGTGCTTCAGATTAAAATTAATCAACCAGTCAACAAAAAACAGATCAGCTTTAACCTATGCCAATTCCTGATCCCATTCTTTCCATGGCCACACAAACACTTGAATAGGCTCGAGGGAGGCAACACCCCAGGGATTACCATCAGAGGTTCCTTCCAACCTGTGACGCCAGGCACACGGAGATCTTCCTAGCTCAGCAGAGACACTATCACAAGCAACTGCAACTGGATAGAGACACATCTACCTCCTAGCACACTGCCTGTATGAACTCCAAGTCCCAAGGCTCTGGTACTCGCAGGGATTCTCCAACTCAGAAATGCTCCGAAGGTTTGACTACTGATACAAATTGGAGAGTAGGACTCCCACTGCAAGAGCAAAGAACTGAGCAACGAATCCACTAAGCCATGCGTTCCCTCAAGCATTCTTTACACTCCCAGGCATCAAGTAAAGAACTCAAGCTAAGGAAATGTAAGCCATATGCATGCACAGGAACACCTCATTCTTTCTTGAATTCCTACAAAGGGTTAAATTCATTTAGTACTCTGGTAACAAGCAGCATTGCACAAATACCCCCTGGGTATAGGATCTGTTAGAAATCAAAACTATAAGAACGGTGTTGTCTTTTCTCTTATCTGATGTTTGATATATTTCAAGAAGTATATCGAAATCCTTATGCACACCAGGAAGTAAATGACCAGTGTGTTTTAAGAAGGTGTGAAGCAAACATAAATCACCTCTGAATAAAGAAACGATCCTCTCTTGTTCTGGAGGCTGACATTACAAAAGTGGGTGGCTGTTTACCACAGATGCAAGCCCTGTAACTGCACGTTCTAGCCCATACTCTGCTGTGACTGCTTTGAAGGAAAAATAAAAACTCTTGGGGTGCCCCTTCTTCTGCAAAGACAACAGTAATGACAACGTAGGCTAAAACTTCTAACGTCTGGTGAACTAAAAGACAAGGAGGACTCCGATAAACATAGAATCCTCAGCAGTGCCTGGGCGAAACAACTGAGGAAAACTGCTGCAGCTGATTGTACTGTCCCTAGGTCTTGGCATTCATTAAGTTCAGTGGAAACTGTTCAGCCTTGAAGTAGACTGACTCATGCACTTTAACTTCCAATTTCCTGCAACCGATCCATTAGTTTTTGGCAAGTTTCACACTGTACAGTACTTCCATGAAAAGGGCAGCTCCCAAACTCTTTCAATTTCAGCAGCGGTTTTTGTAACAGAGTTTACTGAAAGCAGAATTTGTACTCGGCGCCCTTACCAAACTGTGATCCCCACCTGAAGATGTCTGACACACTTCTTCAAAGGTGAACGAATGACTTTGTTCCCAAATGTTCTCTTCAAATGAACTTGTTGGGACAAATCCTACCAGGCTATATTATACTCTCCCTGTGAGGCAGTGGGCATTCACCAGAGAACAGAAGCTGGGTTTTATCTGACAAAGAAGGGGAAGAAAAAAAAAAAAAAAAACAAACAACCAACCCAAACATTTTCATCCTATCTACACTTCTCCCAAAAGTGCACAACCTACTCCTATACTTCTCTGGGTTTACAATGGCTGAGGTGAGCCACTTGCTAAGAAAATGCTAATTCTGTCATTTGCCACTACAATTGTTTTTAAATTTACCATTCCTTTCAAATATTTTGTCACCAAATGGTATCTGAAATATGTCAGTAACACAAAATGGAAAATAACTGTGGTATCTGTAACGCCAGCATTTGGTAACTGTAAGATAAATGTGGTCTAGTAAAAAGCGACTAGTAAAATTCTTCTTCTTCTATCCCCAGGATATAATTATTTTAAAATGAGAAGAGAGACGAAAGCATCAAGATACATGTGAATACAGCTTTTGGTAGAATTCCAAATCCATATGTGCTCCAGTTCAGCCAATACAGTAGAAAAACCTTCCCCCCTAAAATTAATTTTGTAATCCGTGCACCTTGCGGAGTGTGAGGCTGGAGTCTTGTGTTGATCCACGCTCTAAGCACGCTACAGTAAACAGCAGCACAGATGTCTTCACCTCAGCATATCGAATCTCAATCTACACCAGGCAATCACAACCGGACTGCTGAGTTTCCACCTTCCTCCAGTTCCCTAGTCCTCCCTCCTGGGACTGTCAGCAAGCACAGATTGATTATTAACTGAGATTTGCAAAATACTCTGCTCTTCCTAAGAGCTGGCCCAATCTCATCCACATAATTTTACTTAAGTGATAAAACCATCAAATGGTAGTGGATTTTTAGCTGCTAAGGGAACGTTCAGATGCAACAACATAGGCAGGAGAGTTTAGCAGTAACAAAGCCTTACAAAATAGAAGCCAGCTCCAGAATGTTTTGAAAGGCTTGTTTTCAAATGTTTAAAAATACAGTGTGTAAAACTAACAGGGGATTAGACACTGTGGGAACTTAAGTAGCTACTTGGGCACCTAGATTCAGTACGTATGTGGGAGTCCAAAATACACCTACCAGCTTTACAGGTGCCTGCATCTCAGCTGGTAAAGTCCAGCAGATATCTAATTCCCTATTGCTGGACATGAACACAGATGTAAAACTGATTCAAAAAGCAGGTGCTTATTTCCCCGCCTGCTTTCCCAAGCTACTCTTCGCACAAGTATTTCCACAGTAAGTAAGAGGTGCAAAGATGGCAGACCAAAGTTACACTAATTATTACCCGCTGCAGAGGGTTACCTTCCTTTCTGCACAAGCGATGTGGCATTTGGTGTTTCATGCCAACACAAAGTTTGCCTTATTTTCTTGGCATGTAAGTTATTATTCTCTTCTCCTACCTTGCTGAAACCACTAGGAAGTATCCCCAAAGGCTGGATAAATACTCAAACAATTGCATAATCCTAACCCCTTTCTTTCTTTTTTTTTTTTAACAGACTCTAAAAATCCCCATTTTTTGAAATGTGTAATTTCTTGCAGCTATGCTTAAGGTTCAGCATGACAGATCCACTTCACTCTTTCTACTACATATTCATATAGCATGTGCCTGATTGAGTCCTTAAGCTCTGCACACTCTGACTTGATCCACATACGCACCTCTTTGAGCACATCAATGGTTCCTTGACTTGTCTACTTGACTTGTCTACTTGCATGCTTATTGTTAAGGGAGGAATTAAGTGGTTTGACAGACTGATCCCAAGTGCTTAGCATCTGAACAGCATGAATCTTTACTCGGTTCAGTAAGAAACCCTTTCCCAGAGCTTCATCTCTCTACCCATGCTAACTGCCTACAGACAACTCTCCTGACAAAAGAATAAAATTTACAGACATTCTTATCTCTCTGGGATTTACTACTGAAACTGGAGACCAGTGACTTCAGCTGGGGAATCAAATGAAGGAGAGCTGGTATACTAGTCATCTAGGGGTTAAGCTAATTTGTTAGTGCTCTTGCTGTTTCTTGCCCTCAGCCACTATGCATCCACTCTTTAAATTCTGAAAAGAACACCGACCTTTAATCTGTGGTATTAGTTCCTTTGACAAAATGGAAGATTATGTCTTTTTCCCACAAGCCTTCATGCAAAGCTTAGCCAACTTCCATCTGGTCTGGCTAATTAAATGTAAGTTAACATTAAGTTAAGAGCCAGCTCCAGCCCACAGACCTTCTATTCTGCAACTGCAGATTTATTAATTGGCAAAACTATTTGAGTATTTAATTCCAATTTTTGATTACTTCTATTTTCTTCACTCTCTCATGAAAACAGGGAAATGTTTTTGAAGACATATTTCCATCATTTCAGCCCAGAAACAAAAAAAA
The DNA here is from genome assembly GCA_033439905.1 of Ceryle rudis. NCBI lineage: Eukaryota > Metazoa > Chordata > Aves > Coraciiformes > Cerylidae > Ceryle > Ceryle rudis. Next base: position 83,364 of record JAAGNO010031350.1, read on the forward strand.
ACATTAACACACGCTAATAAGATTCTGAGCAGCCATAAAATTGTCAGGTTGCTTTTTTTTTTTTTCCTTCTATATTTGACACGTTAATAAAGTAGCATCATAAGCCTGAAGGATCTGCCTATTATGCACAAGGTCTGGAATCACTGGAGCTGTACACTTCTAAACTGGCTGTGACCCACAATCTGGCCCTATATGTACTAAAACTAGAGCCAGTTGCTGTATTCCTTATTCAGTCAAAACTTTCTTTGACCTTAATGGGAGTTCTGTCTGAATGAAGAACAAAGAGATTAGATCTAATATGGGGAGTTACTAATTGTAATCATGCCCACAGTTAACTTTTGATAAAATTCATTTGTAAATCTGAAACTACAGAGAATCTAAGTCAAAATGGTGCTTTGCACTACTTTATTTTTAAGATTAACTCTGTGTAAGTCTTGTACCTCATCCGTTGTGCTTTATTTCACATCAGATACTAGAGAGGAGAACTATAAGCTTCAAGACTTTTAAAATAATGTGGCAAAGTTAGATTTATTAATTTATTTGAACACCTGACATTACTTTGAAAAAGACTGTTATTAAGTAAACCATCTCAAACCCCTTCACTAAACCCTCCTCCTTTGGGATAGAGGCAAAGATCACAAAGAAATGTTGTTTCTTCATATATTTATCTAATATAATGCCTGCTCGAACATTATGTACAGCAAATTAGAAAATGCAAAACCCAGAAAACCTCTGCCTGGTTCACACACACAAAACAAAAAAATTAAACATCAAATGAGCTGTTGTTAAAGAAAACAAAACAAAACCCACCAATCTAGTTAAAAACTCAGTTTCATATAAAAATCTAAACCATATCAAGGCATGTAAAAAAAACCCCCAAACCAAACAAAAAATAACAAGAAAAACTGTCACAAAGCTCTATCTAATGGAGCAAGACTAAACACTGAAATTAGGAGACCACTGCTCTTTACTGCTTGTCCTGCAGAAGATCACAAGAATAAATCAATGCAATTCACCTTTTTTTTGCCTCACTTGCCCCAAGCAGATGGAATGGATAGAACAAACATTTCTCTTTTTCTGTCCTCACTCAGAATTCTCAGGTGTTTAGAAATGCTCAGGTGAAGACGTACTGTGTAAGAGCAGATTATCAGCAGCTATTATCATGTTGGAAATAGAAATGGACAAGTAATTCACTTCTAGGAGACTCTAAAACCTAAAATACTGCTGTTACAGAGTGCAAGACCAACAGCAGATACAAAGCTTTTGTGATTGTTTGGTTATAATATGGGATTTTCTTATCAACTTATTCTGTTCTCTCCACTATCCATTAAATTTTAATGACCTGCTTGATAAAAACCTTCCTCATGAACCTTTGAATCTCCATTTCATCCTCTGCTTAGCTGAGTTTACATTTCGGCTCCTACTGTTCTGCTTTCTCCATAGCTTACCCTGGCAAGGCACGGAGTTGTTACCCTTCACTTGGACAAAAGCAACTTAACTCGGAACACCTGATAAAATCCACTGGGGCAACTCCTCCAAAAATTAAATTAGAGATGCAGAAGGCAATCTAAATTTACTAGTCCTCCTCTTAGACCAGGCACGGTCTTCTTCCAAAGCGCCGTTAAGATTCAGTTCACACTCAAAACACCAGACCTGCAATACAGCAAAATGCTGAGCTCCATTCTGACACACTTCTAGCCGACTCCTGGGAAGTAACTCCTGGCACTTCGCTCACACCAGCTTTCCTCGTCAACTGGAGCCACCTTGTGCCCTGTAGAGCACCTGCACCCTGCTCTCCGTTTAGGAAAACTTCACTTCCAAAGCATCCTGGCATCCTGTGCCTGAAACAAACTCCACCTGAAAAATATTTATTCAATTTTCTGTAGGAATTGTTTCATTTGTGAGTTACTGTTTCAAGTCAGTTGAAGGCGATTCATTTGTAACCTCTTAAACCTGAATAAAATAATAGAGGCAAATCAACCGGATACTGATTGGTCTTTTCCAATCCAACTGACCACTGCAGTAAGTTGCAAGGTTGGAACACTCGGGGTATAATGAGGCACACCACCACTGCTGTCCAGTTTATCATCTGTTCTTACCCAGAATTGAGAGTTATAACAAAGCCGTGACAAGAATCCTAGACCGTGCGATGCTCTTCTGCACGTCTTGTTTTGCAGTAAAACAGCAACGTTTCTTTCTCCACAGTAATGAATTTGAATTTGAGCACATGGCCTTAAAATGTTTACAAGACCTACAGTTCAGAGTTGGCCTCTAGCCATTAAATTCAAATCCTGCTTTGAAATATCTTCAAAACACAGGGGGGTTGGGGCTTTTTGGGGTGGTGGTTTATTGTCTCATTATAAAATAGGGATCACATGCACTAAATAGATCTGGACATACTTCCAGAGGCTACTGGGGCAAATTCTGGTGCAGGGCCAAATCTACCATGTTGATATTGGTTTATTCCAACAGAAGGAATATCAAACGTGTTGAAGGTATGAGAGTACTGAGCCAATAGGTATTTCCTTTCTTTCTCAAAGCAAAGGTGATTTTCTTTATTCCAAGTGGGGAGGAGAGATGTGATCACACCTTCTAATAAAATTAATGCACACTATTTAAACATGAGACTTGGCATTTCTTCTTAAGCCTGAAAGCACAGGCCATTAAAAAAAAAAAAACCATACCAAACAAAAAACCCAAACAAATAAACAACAAAAAGCAAACACAAAAAAAAAAAAACCCAACCAAACCCAACAAAAAGCAAAACTATCAACAACAACAAAAACACCCAAAAAAACCCACAAAACCAAAACAGAAAAAACAACCACCACCAAAAACCAACACGCTGAACTACACAGTTACATTTTACCATTCTTCTTCTTCATGCAGTCTGCCGACAAGTTAGGCATATCATCTTTTGAATCCTGTACTGCAATATATTATACTGCATTTACTCTGAGCACTCTGACATTATCATTATCTTCTTTTGTGCCCGACAGCAACTGCAGCTCCTATAATGCCATTATTGTAATTAAGAACAATCTGAAGCATTGACAGCATTGCCTCGTTTGCTCTAGAATCCCCTGTGCATTAGTGTTCTTCTGAACCAATATTTCACTATTAATAGTTTGATGCTTTAGAACTGCCTACGGTTAAAAGAAAAACATAAAAAAATTATTAGGCCTGAGCGTAATTCGATGGCTGAAGAAGAAACTTGTTAAGAAAAAAATAAAGGAAAGGCTGTACACTAGCAAACTGTTACGCTTTTCTTTACACACACTGCAAATGGATTCACACCCTGCCAACCTATTCAGGCCGTTACCCAGGTGAGGAAGCTTATTTTGGCTTGCTTCAAAAGGACCACCTGTACAGATACAAAAGAAAACATCTCTCTCTTCTCCCACTCAATGCACCCAAAGTACTCCACTGTCTAAACTCTCCCTTTCATTAATCCAGCTCACAGTTGGATAAGTAGGGCACAGCAATTTAGACATTCTTGTCTGGGAACTTCTGACCTCACCATCGACCCTTGCTGCACACATGCTCTCTAGGCTGCCTGTCCCCCTGTCCATCTGTTTGCAAAGTATGACACCTGCTTGTTTGCTGAGCCAGGAAGGTGGTCTACCATAGCCACACGATTGCTCAACACCAAAGCTTTTGACTGCAATTCCAGGGAAACAATCAATTGTGAGATAAAGAAGTGCAGGTACAACTGGCAGGACAGCACTGACACAATAACTTGCACCTCTTTGAAGCTAGGGCCAGAAAGCCCGCAGCCAGCTCATGAGAAGCAACTCAGATTTTTCCTCTGCCATAAATAAGAAGCCGGAGTATTAAGTCCTAACGTAAAAGATGCCAGCAGCCGTTACCTGCACACTAACTCAGGTGTTAGTGTGGGGTGTTGAAATCTACCTATGGAACATCACAGGTAACGTGGAGCTTTATGTATTTTCAGTAGGCATGCACACAGGAGAGCACTGCATGAAAAAGACCAAAGAAACATGGAAAGTGGAGAAAGCTGGTACCTCCAAAGGGTAATAGAGAAAGACACGTATGGAAAACAGTTATTCCCCAGCTCCCTTTCTCCATCCTGTTTCTAACATAGTTAACTTCACTTGTTTGCTTTTTCGCTGCTGCAGCCACCAGAGCCAAGAGGCCAGCTTTAATTAGAGCAATTAAAAGCTGTCTTACTGCTTGCAAAGGTATGCAAAAGAGATTCGAGTACGTGAGAGAGACTTTGGCGCAAATATCAACGATGCGGTGATGGATTTTTCTTCTTGTGAATGCGCATAAAAAAATTATGAACCCTACACTAAAGAAACATTCAGAAAATGATATTGTTTAGGCTACATTTCCAATTTTTTATGCTTTCAAAGCTTTTGCAGTATGAGATGGTATTTTCATGGCTAGGAAATCTCTACCAGTCTGGAGACGCACAGCTGCTCCTCACTCTACCACACGCTTCGGTCTCTGCTCCGACCTTTTGAAGCAGAGCAGGGGTCACTGACAAATGTTGCACCCCCTCTCCTACCACCCTGGCTAAAGTTCCTTTTTCCAAGCAGAATTTCATAGGTTTCACTACGAATTAAGTTTAATCTCATCCCCCCGCGGGTCAGTGCCATAGACTGCTCTATTAGTCACCAGGAAGGGAAAAGAACAGAATCAGCTCTATGCTAAATAGAAATCAGAGAAGCCAAAACTTAACCATGACTACTTCTACCACAAATGACTCACAGAAATATATATTCCAGGTGTTTTCTTTTGCAAAAATAATTATCTAAGAAAAACAAAATGAATTAGATATTGTCAAGCATGGTGCTTTACAGAAACATGAATAAGAAGTCAGGAAGAGAAGAGCAAATACTAAAAGAAAAGCAGCACAGCTAATTTGTGACCAATGTGCTCTCTCTAATTTTGTATTAAATCCACATATATGTTTTATAGCACCACATGCAATTATTCCATGGGGACTACTACAAAACTAAAAGGAAGGCAGAACGTTTGGGAGATTGTAGAGCCTTGTTACTTAACCCTGCAGTTCTTTAATATTTTGAGTAAGATCATCACTTGGTTGAACAGTGGCACAGCCTAGAGCCAGGTGCAGGATTCGAGAGAACAGATGGTGGCTAATCTTCCTAGTACAGCTCTGCCAATACAACTCACTTTTGACCACTCGCATCTCTGTTTTAATTTTTTTTTTTTTTTTTCCTGGCTCTTGGTTTTCTCTGGCCTGAGCGCAGGTTGTCAAGGGGTAGTTGCATTGTAGGCTAAAGATTCACATAAGGCTGCTGATCGGATTGTGGTTTTGGTCCAAGACATCTTTTGTTTGTATCTCAGTCTGGTCACCAAAGTGAACTAACTCACTGGCACACTCAGCACACACATACACACCCAAGCCCAAGAGGAACAAGGGTATTCAAACCAAGTAATATTATCTATTAATAAGCAGTAGCACACCAAACAGAAAACCTATGACGATACATATAAAAAGCAAGGCTCTGAGTGCCTTGCTAAGTGCTCCAAGCAACAGCTACACACTCGGAGAAACACAGGAACTACTACGAGCTGGAGAAAGTACTAAGGAACAGACAGAGAGCAAGGTAAGCCTTCAGCCCCACCACAGCCCTGCATTTGGAAGAGCTGCAAGTGAAAATGTGAAGTGGTGCAAAATATCCCGCCTTCCAGCTCACCCTTTCTCAAGCAGAATGGCATCACACTGCTTCCAGCACATCACTGACTACACCGAGTGCAGTGACAGCTGCCCTTTCAAGGGTCACACCCTTCTGGGTTTGGCTGCAGTTTAGGTAAGAAAATAGCCTCTCATTAGAGATACAAGTTAACAGCACCTTGTATTTTAACAGGAACTGGTGTGGAGAGGAAGAGGACAGAAGCAGCAGATGGAAAAGCGGTAATATTGTAAGTACACCTCAACCACTACTTTTGTAATGTTTCACTTCGCTGAGAACTGTGCCCCTACAACTGCTGATTTCACCTTCAGCAACATCAGCATTTTGAAAAAGGCTGTAGCACTGGGTGGATTAAGTTAATAGGAAGCACTTGATCTCAGATACAGTGAAGTAACAAAAGAACTGGACTGTCCTTAACTTAGTGAGAAAGGCAGAGAGCCCAGTATTAAACTACGTGGTCTGCAGGGAGGGCATGGTTTAATGGTTGAGGAGGCATTAAAGAGAGAGAAAAAATGTGGATGATACCCCAGCGATTCTGTCCACTGGAGATTCACAGAAGCACAGACCTGTACTTACAGAAAGCTGTCTTTAAGCTGAGGGGTTTCAGAAGCTGTAGAACCCCACAAGCAGTAATTGAACCCAGTGAGAACTTCTGATCAGAGACTTGGTCTCTTGGTTTTCTCTTACTTTAAGGGCAGACTCTTCAAATGCGAAGAGAAACACCAGAGTTCTAAAATTACAGGTTCTCTTGTCAGAGTGCTCACTTTACTGAGGGTAAAAATGAGAACTTTGTATTTACTCTCTTCTACAGCTTCACTTCGTTATATCCACCTTCATGTTGAAGACTGGATGCATGGTTTTATGAGTCTGATATCATAAAGTATTTTAAATCTGGAGATAAAAAGAAAATATTAGCATTGCAGAGGGGTACATCAGTCTGAGCTGGTCTCTAGCTGCTTTTTTTCTTCTTTCCACAGCCCTGTCCTGTAATCAGGAAGCAATGGAGGCTCTTCACTTGTATAATGCTGATTTTTCTTGACCACTTTAATCTTTTTTTGCCTTTTGTCTAGATAATTGCTATGCTTCTAGCCAACTACGGCAGATACTGAAAAGAACTGCCAGAGTGTGCTGTCACCATACCTTCATCTCACCTGGCCAGTCAGAAGTACGAGCTTGGAGGACCAGACCAGTCCACCTTCCCTCAGCTGAGATCCTGAGCCATCAGATAGCTGAATCCTTAGCTGATCTCCAGAGGTCCCTTCCAACCATAACTATTCAGTAATTGGGCTAGCCAAGCTTGTCAGTCTCTATGACAGCACGGTCCAGCTGGCAGCTTGTAGCCACCACCCCTTCCCCACAGACAGGGCACAGCTGCTGCAGCAACAAGCACTGCCAAGCCACCAAGCACCCTCAGCCAAGTCTGCTCACAGCACCCGAAAGAGCTCAGCAGTCACCACTGCAACCAAAGCAGCACAGGGAGGGGGAAACAGCTGCTGCTGAAGAGAGGAGAGGAAGGAATGGACACAGCTTTATGGGCAGACATCCTCCCTCCTCCAGCCTTGTTCCTCCTCCCAGCCCAGCAGCTGCTTTCTGCAGCCAGACCCCTTGCTCTGCTTCTCTTCACACCACCCTCCTCCTTTAACCCCTTCCGTGCACATTTAGTGTTATCCAGCATGAAACCTACAGGCTCAGACATTGAAGAAACTGCTCAAACGTGAAAAACACAGGAAATAAAAGGCACACTTCTGTAGCAGCCAGCTTGCCCATGTAATCTAAGGCTGCTTGTGGAAGTCAAATGCAAAGCCGGAGTTCAGTGGTTCTATGGCCACACGCAGGTGATCAGAGAACACAACTGTCGGGGTTTAGGGTCAGGGCAGCCCCTTAGACCAGTAACAGCTGCTCTCTGTTAACCCCCCTCCCTCACCAAAGGGGAAGTGAAAGGGAATAAGGGAGAGAGACTCAGCAGAGAAGGAAAGTAGAACAGCTTGAATGAGAATAATAATAACAATAACAACAATAATGGAATATGTACAAATATATACAAAACCAGTATGGAACCCAACCCCCTGATGGTAATTCCATCACCATCACCACTGGTGCTGTGGGGCAGGTACCGGGGCAGTCCCAGACTGGGCCCAGCAACAGATTTGAGCTGTGTTCAGGAGCTGGATTCTGGTACCAGGTTCAGGAACACACCAATTGGGATCGAAGGCAGAATGGACAGAATCCTCCTGGGATGTTCCAAGGAAGGACCTGAAAGAGGACCTGAGCCAAGCCGAGCAAAGCTGGCAGAGCAGGCCAAGAGGGGAGGAGAGCCTGGGAGCCCCCAGAGAGAGGGCGAGCAAGCAAGCAAAGCAAGCTAGCAAGCAAACTAGCAAGCAAGCCAACTATAGACCCTCCAAATCTCTCTGCTTTATACCGAATATGATGTCTATGGGATGGAATCCCTCTCTGGTCGGTTTGGGGTCACCTGCCCTGTCCACTCCTCCCTGCACGTGCGGCCTTTCACTTTCTGCATCCCCCAGTGTGGTGCACAAGATCCAGCAGTGGCCTTGGTCTGCACACCAACCATGGGGTGTTGTCACTGCTGGGAGCAGACACTGCCTGTGAAAACAGGCTGCTGACTTCAGACAGTGCAGTGAGTTAGAAGAACTGAACTGAAAAGTAGAATCACTGAACAGAATTAGTTCTGTTCTCACTCAAACCAGAACAACATTAATGGACGTACTGGGTCAGAAGAGTGTATCAAAGTCCAGGGTCCTGGCCCCTGGCAGAACTGCATTCTTAACCATACAAACAGGGAAAGGCAAATAAACAGAATTTGCTCCCTTGGTATATGCTTCCTAATAGCTGTGGATTTCATTATAGGTATTTAATGATTTCTGAATCTGAAATGTCTATGATGTGCTACATGATTCACGTGTGGGCCACTGCAGACACATTCATGGTTTTTTCCATCTAGAATCCACCAGACCAATTTTTAGCCCCTCCTCTCTTAAAAAAAAAAAAACATTTCTGCCATCCAAAACATCCTATAGCAATGTTTCAGAACTTAATCATGCATGCAGTTAATAAATAAATAAAGGAATTAATTAATTAATTAATTCTGGGTCACTTTAGTTCAAAAAGCAAGTGGTTGGGGGTGCTCCTGTAGGAAGAGGCAGGAGAGCCTGGCGCCATGTCCTCCTTATACACATCTCCCACAGCATGCACAGGTCCTCCCCCTCCAGTAGGACACCACCGTGGGCTCCTTTGCCTCCGTTCCGGCAGAGAAGAGCTTGGCTTTGTGCTAATCTCAGTGCTGTCAGTACATTTTATGTAGCCTACGTTTCACAATCCTCTATGATCTAACCCCTTCACATATGTTTACATGTGCTAGAAGGCATTCACATAAAGCTGGCACTGATACACTCAGCTCTACCATGATAGGATACCTCTGGATATAGACCCAATAACCTGTCTGGTGAAAAGGCAGGCACCTGGGACTCACACATTCCTATACGTTTGGTTGCTGTAGATGAAACACGTGGACTAAGCATGATTGGACTGGGCCCTACAGAAATATTTGGTTAAAACAATGACTTTTTTAGAATAAATTTGGAATTATCTGTGACTTTACGAGACTCAGAAATGCATTCACAGATAATTTACTCATATTTTACTACCAGAGCCAAAGCCTATTAAAAAAAATCAAGTCTCTTGAAACTAAAACCAAAGAGAAAACGATTTTGATAAAATTCCCAATGAGATCATGAGTCCTAGAAAAAAAAGCACCTGAAATGCCATAAACAATGTTAAAATGCAGACTGCAGACAGAAAAAAGCCAGAAAAATATGCAAGATACACAGATAAGGAGCTCCAGGCTGCAAATTAATGCATGCAGGGACTCTTTGCACTATTTGTGAAACTATAGAGCCTAGCATAATAGGACCTGGCCCTCAATTTAGCCCCACATAAACAATAATAGATGCTTAACAGTGTCTTGCAGATAACAGCCAACAGTGCTGATGAGTTTCTGCGCCGTGCTGAGCGCAGCACTTGGTGCAAAGAGGAGGCAGAGGCAGGAAGGCAAGAGAGAGGCAGACCCAGAAGTTATCAAAGGCTACAGCAGTTACTCTTTCACCTGCACAGCCCAGCGTGGCTTGACAGCTGCCAAGCAGCTTCCAGCATGTCAGAGCTGTCATTTACATATATGCCTGAGAGCTGCAGCTGGAGGGCTGTTGCCATCACGGCATAGGCAACAGTTGGGTGTTCTGTCTACGCTGACAGAAGCGTTTCAGAGGCAATTACCTTTCTTTCTACCAAGCAATCCCTTCAACAGCCAGAGGAGAGAGGCCACCCCAGATACTGCCTGACAATTTGAATTCAAAGGATGGAAACAAACCCCCTCCCCAGTGCTCTCCTGTTGAGTAGTTTCTCTTCCTTTCATATGCTGCAGATGTGCTCAGAAGGCTCAGATCAATGAAATGACAACTAACAAAGCAGGTGAGTCTTCCCCTCTATTTTTCTTCTTGCTTTCCACGTTCCTTCCACTTAACAGAAGCATTTTATCTACTTAACATGACTCGCTCCAAGGCAATAATTATTTCAGTGGTGATACTAACAGGTTTTGCTCAGCATTAGCTACGCAGCTATCTATGATGTGCCTGTGGCAGTACCCCAGGGATGTGGGAATATGTAATACAGCTTATAGGGGAAAGGTTATAAGCACATTTCAGTTGCCACACACTAAGGTTGGAGGTAAAGCAGACATCAAAACCAGCTGTTCAGTTGTACTGATGGCACAAGAAGGCCTAGGGTCGACGTACTGATATGCTGCAGTAACAGATAGAAGTTAAAAAGTACTGATATGCATGATGATAAAGCCTTCCCCACGCCGTTTCCTCTTCATAGAAAACACTATATGCCATCCTCAAAGCACCAGTGTGAAATCAGCATTCAGCAGCCTAATTTCATTGTTTGCACTACATATTAAGAAATACGATGGTAGGACGTATCTCAGTAATTCTTTCAGCTTTGCCTGCATTTTAAATACAGTATCAGGCGAAAGCAGTAGAAAAGAAAGAGCCTGCAAAGCATTTAAGCTAGTCTAGAATCTCTCATGTGAGAAAGAGGCAAGCAAAACAAAAGTCTAATGATGTGAAAAAAATAGTCCTTTGTGCCAGTAGTGCATTACTCAAAAAGAAGTTGCAGAAACAGGTCCAAAGAAAACAATTCAAATATGTCAATTAAAATTCACCAGAAGACTTCCTGTAGGCCAAGGAATAAACGTATTGCATAGTAAAATGTCCATAGCCAGACCAAGGCATTATCTCCCTGTCAGCGAGTCACACAGCAAGGATTCCAGGAAGACCAACATTTTACTTAACACACCTGAAAGTAAAGATTAAGAAATGTAAGGTTATTATCAAGCAGTAGCAGAACCTATAATATTTTACACTGTTAACCTACTTTTCCCTCAGGCTTACAGAGAATAGGGCCTACTGTGACCTCACATACCCAAATTAAATCAAAGCAAGACATACAGAAGAAAAAGAAGACATATCCTAAGTGAAAGCTGGAAGAAAATTCCTTCCTTCCCCTGTCCATCAATACAAATAAGCTAGCCAGAAGAGCAGTCAAATTTCCAACATTAATGTCACATCAACTGGAAAACTGACCGAGCCCGTACAATGAGCAGTAATCGCTCTCCACCAAATTCATGGGGCCAAGCTGTCTGTTTCCCATCTGCTCCTACGCAGCTCTGAACTTTGCTCTCCGTCCCCCTATGTGGCACAGCTTCATTAGCATGTCAGGGGGCAATTCTTCAGATTCCCCATGGAAGTAAGTTATTAGGAGGAATGTGAAAATTCAAGGAGGACAACCACACATGACCTTACTGAGCTCACCAGGAAAGATTCATATCTGAAAAAAGAGGTCATTTTGTTCTCTCCCGGCTCTCAAATAACATGTTTAGGACACAGACTACTATAAGGAGCTTACAAAAAGTTTTAATTTATGGTTGGGTTTTGTTAATACAATGAGCTCTACCATGCATCTAAACTTCTGGTAGATAAGGACTGGAATCCTGCAGTAGCACATATGGGGTGGCTCAGGCTTTGAATGCTTTTGGATCAAAACTAGAGGTGGGTAGATTCAGGTTAGACAGGGAGAAGTTCTTCACCATGAGGGTGGTGAGACACTGGAACAGGTTGCTCAGAGAGGTCGTGGAAGCCCCATCCCTGGAAGTTTTGAAGGCCAAGCTGGACGGGGCTCTGAGCAGCCTGATCTAGTGGGAGGTTGGAATGAGATGATCTTTAAGGTCCCTTCCAACCCTGACAATTGTATGATTCAGGACAGAAAGCAATGGACTCTTACTATAAATTACAAATAATTTTAGCATACAACAGTTCAGTTGTAAATGGGTCATCAAATATTCTAGTGTTATCTCAAATTTCTCATTAGATAAAAAGCTAATTATAATTAATTCCAAACATATTTAATCGTTTGTAATTTCTGTTACCTTAACAGAATTTGTACACTATTTAAAGACGCAGCTGTTCACGCTCTCACAGGAAAGACTAAACTACAACATTCTCATCCTTAAATTAAATCCATGGTGATGAGATACTGTATACGAAAACCAAGCTAAGACCCTACGTGACAGACGACAACATAAGCAAATCTGAGTTGGAAATTTTGGATTTTATGAAATATTCTCTAATATTTAATGACAATATATTTTCCAGTGACTAACCAATGAGATGACTAACCCCTGCTTACATCACATGGGATATCTCAAGGAACAGTCTTTGTTTGGGTCAACGACCTGTGCTGTGATATTAGAGAATTCATTTCACTTGTCAAGACTATTCTCGTCTCTAACATGAGACAGGAACTTCAAGGTTGATAAGGAAAAGCTTGCTATGTTTTTCTATATATTTATGCATATAAATTAATGTTATTCCAGAAAATCTATTTTACATCATATTATAAGCTACTCTTTCTACGCCTAAATAATTTTACATAGACTTTACTCTATAAATAATCTGCATTACTCTTCATCAGGTCATTTCAGAGCCTAATAGATTTTCATTTGGTGAGGCATTTTGGTACCAGCTGTATTGTTGCAACATACAAAAATATCATTTTGACAATGATCAAAATGCCTGATGATGGCATAAATACAAACCCCATATATGTATAATCTTGTATCATCTAATACAGTTGATTACATATATAACATAGAACTAAAATATAAGTGTACTCCCTACACTTATAGGGAGTATAAAACATTTTTCCATTACTTAGAAAGAACTATTCTTATACCTTGCAGTAAAATACCAAAGTAAATCAGTATATTTCTGTCCTCTGTGTAACAGCAGAACTCAGACCAACTGAAAGACAGGGAGATTTTCCATTGCTCTTTATTTATTGTAAGTGCACCAAGACCCACTGATGTTCTTGACCTATCGCCAAGCTGTAGGACCTGGGCATGCTCCCGAGTTTGATTCCAAGCGTGCGCCCTGAGCATGGTCTGGCTTAACACAGAGGGGCGTGCAGCAGAGGACCACAACACAGGGGTGTGTGCAGCAGCCCCTTGGTAGCCCCTCAGGGTGCACAGGTTGGAAAAAAAGCCATAGTAGCTCTAACCAAGTCTATAACCCAGTTGACCAGGAGACTGAGGTGATAGAGGCATCTTCTGCATAGCCTACATTGATCTAAAAGAATACTTGTTCTGCTGCCCATACATTAAAGACAACAGTAAGTTCAAGTAACCAGAATTGTTGCCTCATGAAGAAATATTGGCATAGGTGAAATCCAGAATGCTGATCTACTCTGCTGGAATACTAAAATCACAAAGCACAAGACTAAGTAGGTAAAGGGGAAATGAATACAGAAAGAACCACATCACTTCTGACGAGTTACTACCAGTTCATCACATTTAGAGACTTTACATGATTAGGGATTATCATTCACAACAAAATGGTGTAGACACCTGTATCAGGCTACCGAACTAGGTTAGAGAATAGAACTTCATGTTCTAAAAAAAACAATAGGAAGAAAAAGTAAAGATGCTACCTGAGAGTACATCATCCTAGCTTACAAAAGTAAACATGGCCATTAGAAAAAAAAACATTTTTTTTCAAAAGCATATGACCTCTAGCTGAACATTTTCTAATACATTGTGTGTCAACAGTTGAATAACCATGTGCAGCCCTATGACCATGACCTCTCTGTAAGAGATCTGCCACTAGATACCTCAATTAAAACAGGAAAATAAAAAAAAAGTAATCAAAGAATGGAGCCTAGATGAGCAAGCAATCCTGTATGAAGTTCCTAGCTAGACTGCAAATAAACCTGAAGCCCTACAGACTGTGGCAGCACAAATTAAGGTGGAAGCCATGTGTGTCACAGCCTGCAAGAAACAAGGTGACTTATTAATCGTTTGCAAACCTGGATTTATTTATATTGGAGGAAAGATTAAGAAGCGTGAAGAGGACAGGCTTCACAGTAAGGATTTATCAAGCTTTGAAGACATCTGAATCTGATAAAAAAATGAAAAGGAAGATAGCGAAGTATCAATCTGGCCCCTATACATGCTTCCATTAAAGAAATGTGACAAATAAGTGCGGAAGACAAAGGGCTGGTGAAGTGAACTTAATAAAATACTTTTTATTTCATCAGCAAATAACAAAATTCCTCACAAACTTAACAAAAAAAGAAAAAAAAAACCAAACAGTCTGCAAACCACTGTTACTTTTAAATAGACTTTGGAAAAGTGGGAAACACAAAGGACAAGGACAATATTAATATTGCTGTAAGGGTATGTAGCAATGCAGTGAGAAAATTAAATGGCAGGTGCAGGTTCACGTTTTAGTCAATGAATTTGATACAGACCATGAAGTAAGAAGAAATATGATTTCAGAAAAGACATCTTTTTGTAAGATTACAGAATGGTGGATAAAAGTAAATCCTCTGGAAATTTTGTGATTTAATATCTGTGACTGAGGAAAACAGCATAGTTTAATAATACTGAGTATACTAAATCTACTACAAATACTGAACTAAAGATCTCTAAATGTAACTACAACAGACTCCCCACGGAAGACTGCTGCTAGTTCAATGCTACTAATATTCATGAATACCCTAACAGAATAATGTAACAAAGTGCATAACTGGCAAAGTTTGTCCTTATTTACTGTTCCATCAACTTCTGGGGCATCCGCAACGGCCAGAAAAAGCCAAATACAATGAGTGCAACCATGCAACATGCATTTTAATTGAAAAAGCCCATGCACCTTAGAAAGATGATAACTACAGAATGAAGGGCTGTACTTGCCAAAGTTATATCATCCTTGTCCGCAGTACTGGTACTATCTGCGCCTGGTTTCATTACCCCTGTATACGTCAGAAGCAAGGGGTTGCCGAGCATAATACCCTTCTCCACACTTGCAAGCAATGAACTTTGCTTGGAAAACAGCTTTGAAATGACTGTTACTTTGGCTCTGTTTGCATCATATTTAAATTAAGTACAGCTGCAAAAATGATGGGTGAGTAAGGTTAAATTCCAATTCTCTGTCTCATGGGATTTTAAGTAGGCAAATTCAGTATTGGGTGGATGTTACTTCTCATGTATGGACAAAGAACCAGACTGTTGTACAAGCTCAGTGATCTTCAAAGGTCCACTGTGGTGAGGCAAAGGTTTGGTTTATTTTTTTTTTTGCTTAGTACAAGATGAAGTTAAGTATTAAGCCCCTGAGGAACGATTACAAACATTAAATCAGCCGTGTGCCTCACGCTGGTTTCTCAGAGTAATGCACACTGACCACGCCGTACACCAATATAAAGCAACGCATGACAAAGCGAACCACACAATCAGCGTGTTAGGGGCTGGAAGGGACCTCGAATGATCCCTTAGTCCAATCCCCACCAGAGCAGGGGCACCTAGAGCAGGTCACACAGGAACAGATCCAGGTGGGTTTGGAATAGCTCCAGAGAAGGAGACTCCACAGCCTTCCCGACAAGCAGGATCCGAGCATCAAGTTTCCGTGTTTTCGCACCAGGGCTCAGGAGGCCGGTACCCCCGAGGGGCCGGGCCGCTGGCTGCCAGCCTCGCGGGGTCCGACACCCTCCCCTGCAGCCGCGGGGAGCTGCCAGGCGCCCGGGCCTGCCGGGCCCGCAGGCCGACGGACGCTCCAGCGCTGCCGGGAAACGCTCCCCCCGCTCCAGCCCGGCCAACCCTGTCCGCCTCGACGCGGCCCGCGGAAGGGGCTCGGCCCTGCTCCGCACACGGGGGACACCGCTCGCCCGGCCCAGCCACATCGCGCAGCGGCGGCGAGGGCGGGGGGTACCGGGGAGTGTCTTCCTGCCGGCGCCCGCCCGCGCTCCCGCTCTCCCCGCCGTGACCGGGCAGCGGCCCCGGGCCGGTCCCGGCGAAGCGGCGGGAACCGGGCGACGCGCTCCTCCCCCGCCGCTCGCCTGCCCACCCCACCCCGCGCGTCCTTCCCAGTCAGCCCCTTCCTCCCGCTCCCCAGAGCATTTTCCTCTGCCCCTGTCTCCTCCTCCTCCTTCTCCCCCCCCCCCCCTTTTTAAGGTAACTCTCAAGAAACGTGCAAACCTGTAATTTTTACCTTCTTTGGCTTTTTTCCTCCTCGCCAGCGTGCCGCCAAGCTTGCCCAGGAAGGAGTCATCTTTCTTTCGGGACGGGGGAGATTTAGGGGTAGGGGACTTGGGGGAAGAAGGGGACTTCTGGGGGGAGGTTGCCATGATGGCCCAGCCGACGCTCGGGGACGGAGGAGACGGGTCTGAGGCCCCGGTGCCGTGGGAGGCTGCTCCCGGCTCTGAACGGAAGCGGAATTATTTCAGGCATTTGAGCCAGCGCCTGCTCCGCTCGCCCGGCTCTCCCGCTCCTTCCCTCCCTCCCGCCCGCCCTCCCGGCGGCTGCCGGGGAGGGCCCGCTCCGCTTGCAAAGG
>JAAGNO010031351.1:0-17170 GCA_033439905.1 Ceryle rudis
ATTGTTTTTTTTCTTTACCACAAAACATGTAACTGAGGAAGCAACCTGTCGTTTTAGGATTTTTTTATAAAACACAAAAAAAAAATTTGTTAAAAAAAAAATCTATGTCTATAAATAAATATTTATCTAAACATATATTTAGGAAAAATACACAGATGTAAAATTCTGATTCTCTTCATATTCCATCTAACTGGGAAGCTACTCAGTTCCCATGGGGGGCTTGGATCTTTTTGTTCATTGTTCCAGAAATAACTAAAAGTGAACTATTAATATGTTTGGAGCTACACGTGTACTGTGAGGGCTAAGACACTTACTGTAAATCTCTGAATCAGAATCCATAAACCATGTATTCTTCAGTCCCTATCCCCTGTGGGAGATGATCCAGTCAGCAGTCTCAGGGAATGCTCTTCCCAGTTAGAAAGAATGCCTTACCACATAAAATAAGTAGAGAGCAACTTTCTTTTCAGACAAGGTGGTTATACTGTGGAACTCTGTATTATAGCTAGTAATAGCTTGCTGAGAAAGTAGGTAAGCAAAACCCAGAACAAGGGTGAGGGCAGAGAACAGGGCAGTTGCTTATTGAAAATACTAATTGTCAGTTTCCAAAATCTGTGGAATTTGCCACAAAGACATTAACAGCATCATATTATTATTACATTTGATGGGCAACTTAAGGCACAGGAAATATTATTTTGTCTCTTTTTTTCCCCCTGTTTACCTGTACTCAGTACTGACTGAGGATGATAGGATTCAGTCTATTCTCCCAGACAGAACCTGAATCCCAGTTTACCTTTCATGTGTGTATGTGTGCTCCCCGTGTGTGTATTGATGAACCTGCCATGGTCCTGGAAAAATACATGACAAAGAGGAATAAAAGAAAGAATTAAAAGGGAACTTTACTGCAAATTGCAGGACTGACCTAAGGGAGCTCTGAGTCATACTGAAGTGTTTAACTCAGTGAAAGTTCAGTGTAAAATAAAAAATACTAGAAATAGAACTAAGAGTCATACATCTTTTTGTGTACTTTTTTAGTGTTTTGGAGAACTTTAAATACCTTTCTGCACTGAAGGTCTGCTTTTGAAGAAAGAAAGCTGGGTTTCATTCTGCCTTCTTTGACTTTTCAGCTGCTGAGCCCTTTGTTTCAACATGATTCCATTAATGATAGAACAATTTAGGTTGGAAAAGACCTTTAAGATCACTGAGCCCAACTGTTAACTTAACACTGACAAGTCCACCACTAAGCCAGAGTACACCTGTCTGATTTTAAAAAGGAGTGTTGCTACATTAATAAGAAATTTTCTATGAACCACTGGTATTAAACATCAGGGAGGTAATGATCAGGGGGCAGTTGTGTATTCAGTAGCTCCAGGTGTTCTCAGTTTAAACAGAGGTGATCGATTTTACACTAACTTTATGACATTTCAACTGTAGTGGTGTCATGCGCCAGTCATAGACCAGAGCGAGGTTTTGATTGTATTCTTGGGAACAGAATTAAGACTAAAAATGGGGTCAAGCACCAAGTAACTTTATTTGCCTGTCAACAAGTTTGCAAAGAGAAGTGAAAGAAAAAGGAAAGAAAGGAAGAAAAGGGTCAGTTGCAATAGCTACCACAATGTATCTGCGGCATCCTGTCAGTCTGATTCATTTCCAAGTCTGGTAGGAGAATGTTCCATCCGATGTTGTTTGTTCCTGCTTTTTATTAGGTTGTCCTGTGGAGTATTTATCCTTAACTGTTTTGCTTAACTGCACCCACCACCTGCCAGCGGCATGCATGCCCAATACAATCTCTGAGGCGTCTTTGGTGGTCCTCAGGGGTCTCTGGACCCCTTGGTCTTCCAAGACCTGGGTCCGGGCACATGAGTAGGGCTGAAGTTGCATTTTTCAGAGTTAATTCTGTATTCAAGCTCATAAGGTAGCAGGAACTTCTAACTTGTGATCCAGTCATCACAGAATTTGTGGTTTGAAGACTGCCCACACTGGTGCAGCAATGTTGAGACATAAAACACAGTCTATGTCACTGTCTCTGACAAACATCAAAAAATGTCTAACTAGGGGAAGTAATAAGCTATTGGGGATGCTAATTTCTTAAATGACTAAAGCTATACATAGAAAAGAGCCTTTGCTAACATCCACATGGTCCAACAAGTAAATCGAGGAAAGCAATCAGACGATAAATCAACTGATACTTACTTTAAACACATACAATCCACAACTAACAACACTCACGGATGTAATTTCTTCACTTAAGACCTTGACTGTTTAGTTGCATCTGTACTGTTTAAGGACAGGATGGTATAAACCTGATGTAAAACATACCCTTAGCCATTATATTGAATGCACTTTAAATTACTTTTACAACACGAGAATAGATTTTTGAGTTACAATTTTGTCATTTATGCTATTTTTATTAAAAAGACAATAAAGTAAATACAACTGCTTCTTGCTCTCAAGTTTCTACTAGTTATTACTTTGAAACATTTATTGTTTTCAGCCTGACTGCTGATCTCTTCATTCACATCACATGGATGTCCAACATCTGAGGGACTTGAGAGCATCTGAAATCACATCAGGCTATGTATGAGCTGCATGCTCCCCTACTATCAACGGGGCCATTTCTCAGGTTGTTCAAGGCAACTCAGACAGGTTTATGTGTTAGTTACACAGCCTCACAGAGTGCTGTGACTGGCTGTGAGTTTGCTGCATGGTTGACTGATCTGATCTTGAAAGACCTCAAGGCACTTGTCCCTGTGTTGTGCTGCTGTATCTTCCAACATGAGTGCGGTGACCTGACAAATAACAAACTTTTAAAATGCAGTCCATTAAGAAAACAAAGGAAGTTGTCAATCCACTTAAACTGAAACTGAAACAAAGTAGCTAAGGAGATTTTGGCAGCAAGCCAAATAACAATAATTTTCTCATTTTTGTAATTTTCTGTCATTTTATTCTGTTGCTCTCCAGTAAGGTTTATGTGGGCAGCAGAATACTGACACTATTTCAGCAAGTTATTTGAGGTATAATTAACATTGATTTGAATCACTGAAACAGTAGACTTGAAGGTAAGGAAGTGCTAACCCTGAAGACCTAAGCTTTTGGAGTGTCACTTGGCAGGTATTTTACCTTTTTCTTTTTTGGTCATCTGCTGTGTTGAACCTAAACTATGCATTGAGGTTGGACCCATTGCAGACTCCTTTAGGCCAAAGGTTTTCAAGAGGTTTGTTAGTAAAGGGTAGATAGTCTTCGTAAGGGCTCTCTACAGTAGAGTGAAATTCAGACATATTCAGCAAAACTTAGAAGAGAAGAGACAGTTTAAATAAAAGCACTTGATTGCAGAGGCACTGTTAATCTGTCATTAAAGCCACAGGAGAACAATCTCTCTCTGTATAGCAGGAAGAGAATGGAAAGATCACCATATAAATACTGTACTGTTATCTGATGCTATTGTCCAGACCCTTCTGTCTTGCTGTGCTCTCCCTAGGTGTCAGGTCAGCTTACACGTTCTGAATGTATTTAGGGCTTTTACAAGTTATCAGTTTTCTTTGGAATTGTACTCATGCAGCTGACCATAAAAATTCATTCCTAAAGTCCATGAAGTATTGATAAATACTTAAGTTCATAAAAGTGAAAAAATAATTATTTTTCCTGAAATTATTCTTTATTGCTTCTCAGCACTTATGAACGAAAACTACTACAATTTACTCTTTGGTGCGGTTGATTAAATCTATCTTAAGTATTCTTTTGTTCTAGTTTTTCCTCAAAGATTTTTTGACTAAGGATGATAAATAATCATATGGAATGATTAAGTAAAGATCTTGTCTCAAAATAATTTACCAGGACAGATAGGTACAATACAAATTTAATTAGGATGGCCAGGATTTTGTGTAATATTTAGGCAGAGCTTGTTTTTTTTAAACTACTGCCCAAATTAATGACTATTGAAAAAAAGATACAGTAACACTAAGATAGCTCAGAAGATAGATGAGATGTTATATCTAAGTTTATCTAACATAAGGTGTTTATTATGTCTTGCTTAAGTCATGGTTCTGCACTAGGTAAATTTCTCAACTAAAAAAAAATTTGATATTTGAATTTCAGAGTGGATAAATATTCACATACCAATCATTCATCGGTGGCTAGGAAAGCAAATGTACAACGTTTGTTGTACAATAAACCCCATATAATATCAGTAAAACCTAACTTCACTACTATTTGATGATAATGTGATCATTTTTTGTGTATGTTATTATCTGGCTACCAAAATTCCAGCCATGTACTTATTTATTTTAGTGAAGAAATTAAAGACTGAATGGATAGTTTCAATGATAAACCTTTTTTTTCTTACAGTTGCTTTCTCCAGGTCAAAATCAATTTAGTCTGACAGAGCTAGCCTATTGGGTTTAAATGACAAAGTTTTGGAAGTAGAGGAGCTGCAGGGATGGCTTCTGTGACAAGGCACCAGAGGCTCCCCATGTTAGGTAAAGGCAGTTCCAGATGGCTCCAAGACAAACCTCTCCACTGACCAAAGATGAGACCATTAGTCATGCTGGTGGCCTCTCTGTGGTAACATATCTAAGCAAGTGTAAAAAACACTGCACAACAAGCGTAAGAGAGGAGTTATTGTAACCTCTACTCCCTCTATCACCCTGTGCCACTTGTGGGGGCAGATGAAAGGAGATATACCTGGGAAGACAGGGGAATTGGGAGGCAGGTAGGTTTAGTTTTGGTTTTGTTTCTAGCCATCCTATTCTATGTTCAACTGACATGAAATGAAATTTATTTTCCAAAGTTTCTTTCACCCATGACAGTAAATGTTGAGTGATCTCCCTGTCCTTATCCTAGCCATGAGTTTTTTCATTGTATTTTCTCCTCCAGTTGTGCTGAGGAGCATGAGTGAGATAGTGGCTTGGTGGGCACCTGAGAGCCTGCCAAGCTTAACCCACCACAGCTAATATCAGGAATTTTGCCTATATTCTATTTTTTTTTTAAATATTAAACATTACACTTAATCATCTATCACAGGTTTTTACACACATACACAAATACCTGTGTATGTATGAGGATACAGAAAGTGCCAGACAGTGATAAAAACCTAGCAATTTCAAAACATCAGAAATACTTTGGTGCAATTACATGAAACTAGTATGTCCCAGGATGACAGAAAAATTCCTGACAGCATATTGTGTCTCACTATTCAAATGCTGTGTCAAGTCACGCAAGGCATACACAGGACTGTAACACCTCTTGGTTAATGTGTCAAGACTTCTGTCAACACACACTATGTTATTTCAAAATGCAATGAACTTATCAAAAAGAAAAAGATAACACTATGCTGTGACAGGATTGATTCTTTGCTAACGCTCTTTCAGCGATGTCTGAATTACCGCAGCACTGAATTGTACTCAACGTTGGAAATATCCCTTGTTCAGCTCTATTCAACAGCATTTTTAACATGAAAACACTTTTATTTTGAGGCACCAGATATCTCTGCAGCTGGTTGAAAGGGGAAATAGAGATCTTGGGATGAAGGAAGTTGTGAGAAATAGTTTGTGATTTTGAAGTGCAGATGAAAATTGAGATATTTAGCAATGAAGACAGAAGTAAACTCTAACACCACAGACACAGGCAAAGCTGAAAAAGAAACTTAAATATTTGAGTCAAGCTAGAACTCTTCCTTTTAAGTGAAGTGTTTAAAAATAAAGCTATGCTGTCCAACGCTACCTTAAAAATGAACAGCTGAATAGTTCTACAAAATGAACCATAAATATTTAGTGATGATCTCAGTTTTTATAGCATGGAAAATCTGATTCGGTATAATAGTCTTTGCAATTATGTCATGACTTTCTAAGTTTGTTCATCTATGCATTTGGTAACTAACCATAATAACAGCTTGAGAGAAAACAGAAGTCTATACTGGCACTGTAATTTGACTTTGGAAATCCTTAATTCATTAGAAATATTCACTATGCTTAACATGATTTTCTTTACTGCCTCTGAAAAATGGTAGGGATAAGAGTTTGTCCCTTTTCTTTTACTGCATTCATCTAAATGACTTTTGTAGGACTAAACTGACATGTTATTACCATGCTAATCTGGCCCAGATTTACCTTTCTTTGCTTCAAGACTGTGTTTGTCCTGTCATATATGGATACAGACAACTTCAGGTGATTTTTTTTAACACTGGACAGTGAGTGCCATATTCTAGTCACCTCCATCTGCCTAAAAAACTGATGCCTCTTGGTCCTGGAACAACCTATCCTCAAAACAAGTTCATTCTCCTTCAACTGCCTTTAGGCTCTATCAGTCAACATGAAATGTCTTCTACATGTTATACCTCTAAGAATGCATGTTGCTTCCATCAATACCAGTCTAAGCCACATATCCATAACACAGATCAGTTATTTGTCAGGCACAATTTTATACAGTTTCCCTCTGCCACTCCTTAAAAGCCATTAATTGTCAAAGCTGCCCTAACGCTGGCTGTGGTCTTTTCTAAATCACCTCATTTCTCTCTGTAGGCCACAGTGAAGATTAGACTTTTCTTGAAGCCAATTAATCCCAACTGCCTTGGATACTCAGACAAGGACAACCCTCCCCTTTTCTTGTCCATTGATTACATGGATACTTAGTCTTAGTCGACTAGTTTAAATCAATTGTATATCTTTTCATTATCTTGGGTTCAGTGACACAAATCTTACCTTAAATAATAAGAATAGAATCAGAAAGAGAACCAGTGTAAACTGTTAAAGAAGTTATTCTGACCAAGTCTGCCACATCAGTATATTCTCTGTCAGGAATTTTCTTAGCAAAACAATGTATAGATCAATTTTAAAATTCTGATTCTTCAAAATAATCAATATTCCAGAATGATGAGGATGTGTATAGCCATGGTACTATAACTTGCTTTTCTTTCCTTATAACAATGTACACTTCAGAAAATGGCCAGGTTACCAATCACAAAGAGATAATTACATAATCACATTTTTATTATAGTAATCAGTCAACTTATTCAAAAACATCTTGTCAGAATGTTTTAACGAACTGATTATTTAAAGTGGGGGTGCTCTGAGCAGGAAGAGTGCATTGTGACTGATCAGTCTCACTGTTTAGCCTTTAGCTGTATGTGATCTCAGCGAAGTAACTTCCTGCAATTTAATGAGACAAAGGTAATCGCATAAAAGGAGTTATTTTTGTTATTTTCTATTTACTTGCCTTAGTGAAAATGTCACCTTGTCTTTAATTATGTTTTCATTCCTTCTCAAGTTTTCTTCTTAAAAATTCTTGATGGAAGAAATTAGATACTTTATTCAGTACTGGAGATTATAAGTGTTGCTTTTTAAAATTTTTGCTTTTTATTATTTCTTTCCCAAGGGTGTTGTAAGGATAACATTAATATGTTTTCACCATAGAAGATAACTGTACGAGGCTCAAGGGGAATGGTGGGAGCAATGCCTGCACTAGTGGCTGAAACAGTGGCCGAAGTGCTTGGCAGAAATGATGCACAATAAAATACTGAATTACTTTTAGCATTTTCCCTCTTCTAATTTTTAAGTAATCATACAATAAAACCAGTTTCATGCTTAGATTTTCTTTGCTCTGTTTCGATCTATTGTTCCTGCTACAGATTAATGGCCCACTCTGCTCACAAAAAGCCGTCTTCTGAAGGGGAAAGAGGAAGCAGCAAATGAGCTGGTAACAACAGCAGCTGGCTGGGAGATGAATGGGAGTTTCCTGTCTTTTATCAAAGGCATTGGCAGGCGTTCATTCTGATCCAGACTTCAAAAATGCTGTGAATAGCACTCAATAGCTTCCTACAGATGTCTAGGAAAACCTTTCATACACACAGGCTCACGCACACATACTCACACATGCTCACACACACAGACATGCACGCACAGAGTGTGTAATAGTTATTCGGCCTGTAATTCACTGTAACTGAGTTTGCATGAAAAATACAATTTATTACTTTTCATTTCACAGGAGTGTTTGGAAGAGCTCTCCTAATTCAAGGACAGCCTCTTGTCCCAGCTGTTTAAATCCAGTACTCCCTGCTGAAGAGTGACTGTTGCTTGTGTGGTAGCAGATTATTCCTCTTGTACCTATGAATGAGTCTGTTCTTGAGGTTCAAGTGTGACCAGACCTCATGCTGTCACACATAGCAACAGACATTACCAGTCAAAGAAGCTCCTGATTCACTGGTACTGAAGTACAAAACAACAACAAAATATGTTCAGTGGTGGAATGGGAGTGGAATCACTTTGCTTGGAGTAAAAAATGTATGATTAGAGCTGCTTTTGTTGTTGGCTTCGAGCTGTTTTCCCTTTGCCAGTCATCATAAAGGAGGAGATAAACCACAGAGTGGGAGATGCAGTTGAATTCTGATAGAAAACCAAACTGCTTTTAAAGCTACATTATAAGTATAGCATTATTATCGAGAGAAGAGGAAAGGAGACTCATGCTTCCTCTACATATTCTTCTCCCATCAACATACTGGCTCTAAAATATTTGCACTAATCATGAATTGTGAAGAGTAGCTTAAATTTTGTTTTGCCTAATTCTGGAATGTGTTTTTCACATTTAGTTGATATATATTGTAATGGCTCTAAACTCACAAAGAACTTGTGATAAGGCTTAATGCTTTTCTATCCTATGAAGTTAAACCATGAAACTAGATTTTCTAAATTATACATACCTATATCTGTAAATTTTCTCTAAACCAGCTGCTTTGCACTGGAAACCTTGTCAAGGGTTATGTTGCATTCATCTCCTGATGAGAAATCCATCTTTAGTTGATAAATTAGTTCATCCAAAGGTCTGAAACCTGCAGATAAAGAATATTATATAAATCTGACATATTACTCTCATTATATTTTTAAGTGCATGATTTAAAGGGATGCAATGGCAATTTGTTTCAAAAAAAAAAAAAAAAAAAAAGACATCCTCCACAAAATGCACTGATAGCTAGGATTCACTGATTAAACTTCTCAGTCTCCCCATAACTCCTTGTGTTAGCACATGTTTTATAAATTGCCAAAAGCTCCGTGTAGGTTTGTGTTAAGAGTCCTAAACAAGATTAATGGTAGTGCTAATCAGTGTATTTAATACCTCTCGCTTGTAATATTTTTACATCACCTATCTCTTTAAAACAAATTCATTTAAAGGTTTCTGAATTAGCGGAACAATGCTACCTTTCCTCCACATATATGTAATGTCTTTTCCTGTTATAGCTCTAAACTTTGGTCATTCTAAGGTGAACTTTGCTTTGGTATTATGGCAACATTTTATATCTGCGTAGAGATGAGATTACTTAAGCAAGAGTTGAAACAATCTTTGATTCCATTTCTCACCTTTCTCCTTCACCAACCTTTACTTGCTTTGAAAACCAGGTATCTAGGGATCATTTTAAAGTGGTTTAATTCCCTTCTCTTACAGATTTAGTTGTTTAAGTGGGGAATCTTTTTTTTTTTTTTTCATAAATAAATTAGAATTATCAGCCTTTTTGCCCAGTTGAATGAGATTATGTGACATACACAAACACGTTTCTTAATTTTCTTTCATTGGTCAGTTTTAAGATGGTTATGGTGCAATATTTAACAGCATACTATTTAATGTGCAAAAAATTGTATTCCTTCAGTGCTTCATTTTTTTTTCATGACATTTTTATTCTTTGTCTGTGATTCATTGCACACCTAATCATCTACTCTCACATTTTTCAGAATTCCTTCAGGTGTGAAACAAAAATCCAGAGCTTCTAAACCCCCTTGCTTTCTAACGTTCCTCACTGATGTGGGAGGCTGGGTGCGGATGGGTAAGGATTCCGAGATAAATACCCAGTAACACCAGAGGTGTTGTTAAGCAGCATTATTTATTGCAGCACTGGGGCAGCACTGGGGATTCTCCTCCTAAGTGCTCAAATGAATCAACAAAACACACCATCTCTTAAACAGAAAAAACCATACATATTCATGAGATTTCCTGGAAAGGGCAGTGTTATGCTAATGATTCTCAGAATTCATTTACATAGTCTAAGCATGCCTAATAAAATTAGGGTTAAGGCCTTTTCCCCCTCCGGCGGTCATTCTAGTCTTCCTCACACTAGCCTTTAGTTGAACTTTGGGCTTCCTTTGCCCGTACATGGTCATGGAGTTAGCTTGTCCATACTTCAGCCCTGGAATGCTCCAAGATGGTCTGTTTAAATTAGTTTTCAGGTGCTTATCTTAACACTGGTGTCCTCTTCTGTACTTATCTTGATGTCTTGAGTCCCTGTTATCAGGGGTACTCTGGCTTAACAAACCATCTCAAGGCCTGTTTGATCTTTGCAAGGTGAGAAGTCTCATGTTTCAAACATCTTATTATGAACTCTATTCAACAGATGACTAAAATATGCAAGTGAGGCTAAGAAAAGAATACAAATAAGGCTACTATATAACACAATAAAAAATTAAGAGTAAAATATACCAGTAAAATTCTGTGTATCAGCTGGGGGACGACTGGGGATATCAATCCTTTCAGGTGGGTGCTAAAAGTCTGTAGCAAATAGAAAGACAGTCAATGACCTTGAATATAGTGATAATTCACTCACTCCTTTTTTCAGTTCATGGATCAAACCATTTGGACACATATCCACACCTTAACTAAACGTGGTACACAGTTTACTTAGTAAAACTCTTTAAATTATGTATGTATAAACAGGACAAGTTTGAGATCAGAGCTTCGCTGCTGGTTTCAATCTTAAACTTTTGTTCCACACAAACTTTATGAACTCTGGTAAATGGGAAACATCTGGCCTACACATGATAAAAGGCTTTTGCCAAAAGAAGAAAAATGTAACTCAGTAGCATGAAAGTCTGCACAACTGACTAAAGTAACACAATTTTTAAAATCAGAAGTATTTGTTTGGAAACTTCTACAAGGGAATGCAAAGTGACAGATATTTTCACTGCTATACTGAGCTGACAACCAGGCACACATGGAATAATATCTTTCTTTTAGGTAGTAGTGGGGAAAAGTTAATTCAGAACAGCTACATTTGCAGGGATATGCATTTATCCATATTTCTGAATATTTTTGGATGCTTCCATTAGTATTTTTCTTGTTTCCATTATATATATGACAAAAGATTATGATTGTAACTGTATTTATGAAAAAATGCCAGGATTGTGCTGTTGAGTACATGAGTCATATGCTCACTTTGCAGTTTGTGCACTGACTTGGGGAAGAAAATTAAAATTTAAAAATTTAAAAAAAAAAATCTAAGATGGAGAGGAAGTTCTTTATTCTAGGGAGCAAGGACTCTGTCAAAAGTCCTGTTTTGCTTTATGTTCATGTGGCTGAGCCTAACCCTTGTGGCAGTGAAAGCATGACTTCACATCAGGGATTCTTTTGAATTACAGTGATACAGAAATGACTTCATAACAAGGCATGAAGGCAGCCTTTGGCTACAGGTGTACTACACAGGAAAGAACATAATTGTCAACTCAGCTGCTGCTCATCTTCTTCCTAAACTGTATGAGCACTCCTTTATTCACTTCAGTATAAATAGGCAGCTACAAGAGATCTCTTTTAGCTAAGCTAGTACAGGCAAGCAGTTGAGGATGCCTGGAGTTAATAATTTTTGTAACCACAATGTACATGTGTACATATGCACATATATGTTTATGGCATAGATCATCCTTCTCAAACCATCATATGACCAAAACAGTTTCAGCAGTGAATGTAGAGGGATACTATAGTACCAGAGGATGATGACATAAGTGGTCTAAGATAAAGCCAGATAATAAGTGGTATGAGAAGGGCTACAGTCCTGTTTCACTCTGTTTGCTTGAGTTTTAAGATTCCAAAGAAGTTCTGGAACCCCTATTACAGGAAAGATATGAGCGTGCTGGAACATGTCCAAAGAAGGGCCACGAGGATGATTAGAGGGATGGAGCACCTCTCCTATGAGGATAGACAGAGAGTTGGGGTTATTCACTCTGGAGAAAAGAAGGCTTTGAGGAGACCTTATTGTGGCCTTCCATTATCTTAAGGGGGCCTAAAAGAAGGCTGGTGAGGATGTTGGGTAGTGGTAGGACTAGAGGGAATTGATCAGAACTAGAGTTGGGTAGATTCAGATTAGACATTAGGAAGAAGTTCTTCACCATGAGGGTGATGAGACACTGGAACAGGTTATCCAGAGAGGTGGTGGAAGCCCCAGGTCCCTGGAGTTTTTTAAGGCCAGACTGGATGGGGCTCTGAGAAACCTGAACTGGTGGGAGGTGTCCCTGCCTGTGGCAGAGAGGTTGGAACTAGATGATCTTTAAGATCCCTTCCAACCCTGACAATTCTATGATTCTATGACTTAGGAGGAAGATCTTATGGTAGAAGTTGTCTTTGACAGAACAAACATGGCCACAGGCATTCAATCTCTGTGTGACATGGGCCTCTTAAGAGCTGACTTGTGTTTTTATGTGGGGAATTGCAGCAGATCTATGTAGCTGGGCAAGATTTGGGTAGTATTGTTCCAGGGTTTCTATTTCCCACAACAGGAAAGAAAAAAGCTGATTTATAGTCCTCGAATTATGTATTTTGTCATAAAGCAATCAGTATAGACATTTTGTGCCTCATCCAAAAATTAATACTGAACATTGGGTATTAATACTGTCAGACAAAATACTGCACTATTATCTTACTGAAAGGTAATTTGTCCTCTTGTTTTCTGAAACTGTTAACATGAGGATTAAGACTATCACATTTTATAAAAACTTCTCCATTTCCCTGAATAAAACTATTTCATTTTGAGAACCTTCAATTTCAGATAAATGCACTGATTACAATTTAAATGTCAATTATAAAGAGTCTTGTGTACATAATAAAACAGACATTTACACTATATTTGACACAAGCATTAACAGAAGAATCGAACACTATCACAAATCAAATCAGTGACCTTCCTTCAATGTATAATAAAGAAATCAAAAATGCTTTCAGCCTCAAATGGCCAAAAGAAAATCAACAAGCAATTACTGCAAACATCCCAGTAGCTACATGACTCAGTGATTTCATTCAGATTCAGGCCAAGGAGACACACAATAAGACCCATCTGCTCCAAAATATCTTGTAGATCAAATTTAAATTACAGTTTTGCTACTATAGGAAGCAGCTTTCTCTGATGCTGTATAGATGACATTGTGAAATGATACCAATAGCTAAGAAAAAGAGATTAAGTAATGGAAAATATAAGATGAGGAAATGCAGCTTTTCAGTAACATATATTTGCAAGAGCATACTGTAAAATGAGACAGTTAAAAAAAGTTAAGACATGAAAGAGAAATTGATAATTATTTTTGAAGGTGACAAAAAATGAAATTAAATGACTGCATCGAGGTGTAGACTGGCAAATAGAATTGAGAAAGTTCAAAGCAGTGAATTCAGTGGTAAATTCTACCTAAAATGAACGTTATGAAATTAAGTTCTGAAACAGCTGTAGCTGTACTTATACTATAACTGAACAGTAAAAGAAGCATTAAAAAAAAAAAAAAAAAAAAAAAAATTTTTCCTGCAATTTTTAAGTCCAAGGGCAGGCACTCTATTTCTATACCAGGTTCCAGACTCTTATTCATGACTGACTTTGCTTTTGGAATTGCACTCTACTTCTGTTACAACTTTGTGATTTTTTTTTAGCAGATTTAAGCACCACCATCTTCTCAGTCTCCTTATATAATCAACTTTGAATTTTGTCTTCCTGATTTTGGTCCAAATTGACATTTGCTTGCTTACACAGTTTTTTACATAGTCTTTATTTATATGTTCTTTATACATTTATTTTATAGGCTGCTTTTAATTGTCTTTATTGGTGAAGTCTTGTACATATGTGATATCTTCATTCCTCTTTACTTTGGCATATTTTAAGATCTGCCAGCTGGAACTCAAATAATCATCACTAACCTTTCATGTATTTAGGCATTTACCTGCCTAAATAAATTTTAATCAGAATAAGTATATAAGCATATTTATCACTCTTAGTAAAAAACAATTACAATAGGTACTAGGATTGAAATATAAAGATAAAACTTCATGTAAATTCTTAATCTAAAGAGCAAAATCATGTAATATACACATATATATTCTTTTCTAAATATATATATTTTAAGATAAATTTTTTAACTGGTAGAGCTTTACTCTGAGTTTTAGAACATTTAAAAGACCATCTTCTGTTCTGGAGAGTTTATTGTGCCCTATGAATCAAGGTCATCATACCATGACTTGGTTTTGTTTGGTTTGAGTTTGTTTGGTTTGTTTTTGGCTTTGAATGTCCTTTTGCTGTTCTGTTACTGTAAAGTGAAAGACTAGAATGAAGATATTTGCATGACTTTCTCTATTCCTAAATTTATGCTTCCTTCTTTACCTACAGTAAGAGTGTAGATAAGTGCAAGATGAGGTCTAAGACCTAATCAATAGTTAGATATAATTTGTAGCACTTACTAGCCCTGACTATAAAAGAAATTACAAACTGTCAGGCTAACTGTAAATGACACAAAGGAAAGCCATATTCTCTCTTGCCTACAGCATAAAACAACTAGAAATTATTATAAAGCTATAACATACAGCATACTGAAATAACAAGGAGCACATTCAATACATTAAAAACTGTAAAATTCTCTTTACATTCTGGCCCTATGGTCTCTTCCAAAACTCTTTCTGATTACATTTGTTCATCTTAATTACTTGGCGAGAGATCAGGCACAAAGACTTGGTGACTGGGAGAGAGGAAGATGCAAGATGGGGAATATTTTGGAGTGATTTTTCTCCTTCCCCTCTGGTACCCTGGTCTCCATAATCAGCTGTGAAGGGTGACTTCTTGCCATGTGATGAATTCAGGGGCAGTGCCTCCACTGTGGGGCAAACATTGCTCACAGAAAGTGATGCAGACCTTGTCCCTCACTTGTTTGGCTGAGATGACCCTGAAGCCTAAGACTGCCTGTCAGACTGTACATCTATTTTTACATATTACCTAATGTACAGAGTCTGTTGTGTCCTGAATATCAGCCCAGCTACACAAACTGGCAGTATAAGCATAGATACTTTCTTGAGTTATGTCTGCCACAAGAAAAAACTTTTTTTTTTTTTTAATTTTCTCATCTATATTTATAAACCTTCCACCAAAAGCCAGCCTTTTCTTGAAAAACACCTGCTGAACCAGTCATCTCTCTTCTCTATAATGCATGTTTTGTTCTACTACAGAAGTGGAATTTTTTTGAAAAAACCTATGAGTTATTTTTATTGGTCATATCTACTTTGAGATTACATGGAATGCCTATTTTCTCTTCAACAGATAGTAAAAAAAAGAGCAGAAAGCTTTATTGTGTTTACAAAAATATAAAATAAATCCAAGTACTGATCTCTGGGGAAATTTTTACAGGTATAAATGAAGCTACTGCCTGCTGATCATGGGTAAGAGGAACTTGCTGCAATATTTATACAAATCTGTAAAATAAACCAGGAAGAGATGTAGTCCAAATTACTCAAGCAACACATTAGTTTTTAAAAGTTATTTTCTAAATGTTCTTAACCTCAGTTCTTTTATCTAGTCCAGGCTTCCTTCAACAAGATCAGACTTAAGCCTACAGGTATTTTACCTTAAAGTGTCTAGTGAATGGGATAGCATCCACAGCATGTACTCCGTTATCTCACTGGCTTTGACTCTCTTTCTCTATTTTTAATCAGACTGATTTACTTTAGTAGGCATATTTTCAAGTATTCCCTGAATTTCTAGGAAGCAATAAAAATAATCTATGCTACTGTGTTCTGTCTCTGTAACAGGGGCCTCATCTTAACAGCACTATTTGCCATTATCAGTTATGATGAACTCTGCTGAGCCACTGAAAAAAATATACTAGAAATTTAAAATTTGCAAGTTACTTCACTTGTGAAGGAATTTGGTGAAATTACTACCTAACAAACCATTATAAAAGTCAAGGACACTTTGGCGTATGTTCTGTGATTGTTTTTAAAATTGAGTTTAGTTGCATCCAAATTGTGGCTAGACTTAAAAGAATCCATAAAAAGCAAAGAAAAGAGATTTTCTCAGATTTGAATTTTGCCTGCAGTGAGTTTTAAAAGGTTATATCATGTGTGTTCATTCTGTAAGTATAACCTACTCAGGAATACTAGGAAACAAAGCAAAGACTGATTATATTGTGATAGTAGCATAAGAAATAAACAGAAACTATTACATTATTGATTAATTTGAAATGGATCCAATCCTCCCATGGTCATTATTTCACTTAGTTACTCTAAGACTGGAAAAATACCAAGATAAATAATATCTAATGTAAAATTAGTGCATTCTGCTGTAAGACAAAGGTATGTTCATATCCAAACCACTTTCTTATGGTGTGTAGAACTCAGGTTTTTGCCATGATAGAAATATGTCAAGGTTCATTCAGAGACTCTTGCTACAACTTGCTGCAGATATTTTTGCTGTTGAGAGTCAAGTTACCAAACAAAGCTTTGTACAAATACAGTCCTGGACATTTTTTATTTTAGTGAATGTAATTTTGTACTTTCTATACTATTGAAACCCTTCCTTTTGGGCAAAATAAACATCACAACAACTCCTGAAAGTTACCAACAGATTTGTAATGTTTGCAGATAGTGTTGTAAGTCATTCAACCTGAGCTGCTGTGTGCTGGTTGTCAGGTTACTGTCTCACTTATATGGTAAAAGTTGAAGCTAAGACTCTGTGATCTGAAGGTCATTGCTGTAAGTAGAATTGTATCCTGCAGGCTGATGTGCAGTACCAGAAGAAACCAGAGTCCTTGAAAGTGCAATGCAACCATGTGAAGTATATTAAGTTCCTCGGAAGCTGCCAGGCAAATTCTTCCTGTTTGGATGAGACAAACTATTTCTTCCAAGCAGTTCAATCAAAGGTCTTCATAATTCTGGCATCGGGGGCTATAGTGTGGCTCCCTGCCTTTATACAATGTGTTTTGGAGGATGGAATGAAATTGCATATCCCTGAGATGACTGAGATTCCCTGAAAGGGATATCTGAGAGGGCATATCTGAAGATGTTTTTGTTGTTACTGAATACATGTGTGTTTGCATATATACACATTAATATATATGTAATATATACATTACAATAAGCACATTGTATATATACATTTATATATACATTTATTTTATATATATATATG
>JAAGNO010031351.1:17270-27385 GCA_033439905.1 Ceryle rudis
TAGGTCAACAATATACATGCATATGTCTATGCATCAGTCAGAAAATTGGAGATTACTGATACGGAGTGTTTGAAAGATTAATGAGTCAGTCCACTTTCAACAGATCAACACTTGGCTGACAGTCATTAATGGCACACTGCTAATGATTAGCTCTTAATCACTTTCAATTGTTATCAATACATATTCAAAGCAGTCAGTCCTTAACACTTATAACCTGAAATAGCTACAAATGTATAATACCAGGGAGCTGACACTGAGTACTTTGCACTGATTGTCTTTGTTGCCTTGGCCAATGGGCTTTTCTCATTGCTGATGAATTATGCTCCTCATTCCCTCCCAGAAGAAAATAAGATCTCATATGCCATTGACATAATGTATCTTATTTTTGGGACCAGGGCTTGCTCTTGTTTTGCCAGACATCTTTCTTGCTTATGTTGCAGGATCATTCTGTTTGCATCTGACATCTGTCCTGCTCTTTCTGCAGGGTTATTTTAGTTTCATCACAGATTTTTCTTGCCTGCCATAAATCATTAGCTATTACCTTGCGGATTTCACTGCTTGAACATGTTTTTTCTGCACCCCAGAAATTTCCATTTGCCATTTTATGGCTATGTATTGTTTATATACTTATGTTTAATTATGTTACAAAATTCTATCAGCACTCTTACAGTGTTATAGAATTCTCATATACAGTTACAGCTTACCCTCCTCTAGTGTGCTTCTGTCTGGGGCCAAGATGAACACACACACTATGCCTTACTTGGTTTCCAAATTTATGGGTGACATAGCCAAGTGCTTCTGCTACATTTTCCCAGGAGAAACTCTTCTTTATGTGAAATTTAAAGTTCCATCTTAAAGGTGTAGTGAACCCTGCAGGGTTTAATTGGACAAGATGTTTATCTATAACTGTTTTTAAATGTCAATAAACTTTTTTAGGCTTTCTTTGTTTTCTCTTAATTTAACCTTTACTTTGCAGTATGGTTAAAACCAAACATAATGGTATTGTATTAGCAGACAAGAGTCATAAATGAAACCAGTCATATATGAGTGATATTTACTTCTTCCGGGGTTGTTCGGAATACAGAACAAGATATAGACAGCATCAGTACTGATAACTAAATTCAGTTTAAGGACTTACCAATAAATATGTACAGGAAAAATTATTGCACATCCAAAGAATACCTGCCCCAAAATACAATTTCCAGTGATAAATTAGGTACTTCCACTTTCTGTAGTGAGGAAAGAAGGTCAGTTGCCCAAGAAAGTGATATACCGTATCAACATATACCATATCAACAGAGAGGACGAGAGCCAGCAAACTAGGGAGAGCGAGAAAGGTAACGCTGCCTGGCCTCAGGCACCTAATTGGAGCTGTAGTTTGGCTCATCTGTGAAATCAGTGTTCAGAGCCTGCTTCCCAAGCTGATTTGCCTAAGGAAAGAGTGGTGCGGCTAGCCTCTGCCTTTTGCCAAGAAGTCTGTGATAGGGGCTAGACCAAAGACCTAGATAATGAATGAGCTAAAAAGCCATTGGTCTCTTCAGACCAGTACTTAAATTACTTAAGATTTAGAGGAAAGACCTAGAATAACTTCTGGTGTTTTCTCAGGTTGCTAGCTCCTGGAATTATGTCTGCTATTTATCTAATGAATGCAATACATATAATACATAAATACTGTAGTGAAACTAGGACTCCTAAAGTTCAGTGGAGGGGAAGCATACCTGGGAACAGGTATGGTCAAGACTGAATAACAGTCTAATGATCTGCAGTTTCTAAAGCCAAAAGGTTTACAGTAAAAAACAAACCAAACAAAGAAATAGAAGTAATTCATCATGAACTTTTATTTAAGTGTAATTTAGTCTCAGATGAGGTATCAACACATAGCCATTTAGGTAAACCTGCTTTAGATACTGAGGAAGGCATATAACTATGTTATTGCACTGCTGTGATTAAGCTAATAGGCCCTGATGTGAGGTGGCATATTTGAAATTAAGCACAACAACCCATGAGTAGCTTCAGAGCTTCCAGAGTGATGCTGGATCCTCTTCAGTGGTTGAGGAACACAGATGACAGATATGACAGCCTCTGCTCTGTCTTCAACTGACCCAGAAACATTATCATACCCACTTCAGCTTGTTCCTGTTCATATGCCAGTATACACTTCCACCATGATGGAGACTCAATTGTTTTTAGTGTAGATGAATTACAAGATTCTCTGTTATCAACTCTCACTGTGAAACTCTCTGAGTTTCAGAGCAGGGGCAGGTAGTAAGAATGACAGAAGCCCTAAGTGCTCTGATTTTCTTCCTCAGATGTGTGCTGTGAATGTAATTTGGGGAGAGAATGGTTGAAAAGAGTAATACAGAGTTTATTACTAAAAGAAAAACTATATGGAGACAGTTTTTGACCTAAACCAAGTATTACCTTACCATACTTAGCCCAGAGTGTTTTCAACAAAAGGGATATAATGTTTAAATACAAAAGAAAAAATCAATGCCTTTTCCCTGGTGTGGCTTTGCCTCATTAAGATTCTGTACCAAGGAAACTTGCTTGTGGTTTTCAAAGCCTCCAGTTTAACTGAAGTCTCAGGAGAGAAAGTTCAGCAACTCTGTTCAGCTCAGATAAGCACTGTAGAGACTAACTTCCTATGTAAACCCGATTAAGATGTTTCAGGCATGTGGAAATACACTCTGTGCCTTTGCCACCTCGTGTTTCTTTGTTCTTCCTGACACCTGAGCAACCTCCTGGCACAATACAGCCCTCTCTCTGTCCTTTCCCTTGACCATTTGCTGAACACAATCCCAGCAATTTGCAATTGTTCCCTGTCAATGACAGACCATTCTCCAAAGCACTTTCATTTGTAGAAAAGTTTTCGGGTCTTATTTGCTATAACAATTTCAGCACTGATCTTAACGCCTTTACTTTCAGATTTGTTTAATGACTGACAATTCTCCTATCTCGAATGCATCAAACTTTAATGTTTAACCCTGCATGGAAGATACCCATTATCAACATGATTCTGGTATTTTGCTCTTCTAAGATTACTGTTTTGTGATCGTGTCTCAAAGTCAGCAAACAGGTCAAAATTAGTCGTTCCAAAATGTGCCACAAATGCCAGTGTTTTCTTTGGGCACTGTGGCTATTAATTAACTTGTCAGTTAAGAAGTTCTGTTTGAATATTTCACAATTTTATCTGTTTAGCTGTTTTAACTAACATACATAATACCATTAAGTGTTTCCATCTGCTTCTTGCTCCTTTTGCAAGCATCTCAACTTTCTGATACCCTTCTATAGAAGGACTCACCACATCATGTTGCACATGGTACTGTCAGAGTACATGACAGTACCATGTGTACATACACTATATTGTCTGATGACTACAAGTTTCATTACACAAAAGAGAGGGTGCAGTGCTGCAGCTTTGTTATTTCATCTACAGACACTCTTTTTGGTGCAGAGCCCCATTAGGACAATTCCTCCTCACATGTCGCAATGCAACATGCTTAGTCTCTCTCTTCCACCTCTCCTGCTTCTCTGCCCTTCTCTCAATTTTGGATCTCTTATGTAAAATAAAAATGCCAGCTGTTTCTGTCACATGGGATCATACATCAAGAGAGAGTGCAGTGACAGAGCATGATATACATACACATGCACCATGAGGAGAAAAGAGACATAAAATACATTCAGGGAAATTAAATAGTCTCAGATTTTCTATGGACATCTTACTGCAATTAATCACTGACACTTAATTCTAATGTATAAGAAGCTGGCAGATTTGCTGCCAGAAAAATATTCATGTTTCTTTAAAAAAGCCAGAATCCCATGAATAAAAGATTTTTTGATTGATAGTGCTACTTAGAAATACGATAAAAAGGAATGTAATGTTCACAGAATCATAGAAACAGAATGAGTTGGATTGGAAGGCACCTTAATGTTCATCTAGTTCCAAACCCCCTGCCTTGGGTAGGAACACCTTAAATTAGACCAGGTTGCTCAAAACCCCATACACCCTGGCCTTGAACACTTCCAGGGAGGGATCATCCACAACCTGCCTGGGCAACCTGTTTCAGTGTCTCACCATTCTCACAGTAAAGAATTTCTTCCTCATATCTAATCTAAATCTACCTTCCTTTAATTAAAACCCTTTACCTCTTGTCCTAACACTACTTTGCCTGGTAAAGAGTCCCTCCCCATCTTTACTGTAAACCCCCTTTAAGTACTGAAAGGCCACAATAAGGTCTCTCTCAAGCCTTCTCTTCTTCAGGCTGAAGAACCTCAACTCTCAAACTGTCTTCACAGGGAAGGTGCTCCAGCCTCTGATAATCTTTGTCACCCTCTGAATCCAGTCAAGCAGGTCCATGTCTTTCTTATGATTAGGGCCCCAGAGCTAAATGCAGTACTCCAGGTGGAATCTTGCAAAAGTGGAATAGGAGGGGCAGAATCACCTCCCTCCACCTGCTGGCCACATTTCTCTTGATGCAGGCCGGGATGTGATTGGCCAGGATGTGTCTGCAAGCTCACACTGCTAACTCACATTCTGTTTTCATCCACCAGTACATTCAAGTCTTCTCCACAGGGCTGCTCTCAATCCAGTCATCACCCAGCCTGTATTTATGCTTGGGATTGCATTGAGTTGGGTGTAGGACCTTGTATTTGGCCTTGTTGAACTTCATTTTTGGGTTTGCATGGGCTCACTTCTGAAGACAGTTAAGGTCCCTCTGGATCACATCCCCTCCGTCGATTATGTTGACTGCACCACACAGCTTGGTGTCATTGGCAAACTTTCTGACAGTGCACTTGATCTCACTGTCCTTTTTATTAAACATCAGCTGTTTAACAGGTTTGTTAAACATCACCTGTCCCAATACTAGCCCCTGAGAAACACCATCGCTGGTCTCCATTCAGACATCAGGCCACTGACCACAACTCTTTTGAGTCTGACGATCCAGACAGTTCATTATACACTCAGTGGTCCATCTGTCAAATCCATGTCTCTGCAATTTAGAGACAAGGTGTTGTGCAGGACAGAGTCAAATGCTTTGCACAATTCAAGGTAGATTCAGTAACTCTTATTAATTGTCATGCACTTGTAAATGTCTTTATATTTTTTACATTTATTTACAGATTGTTTTTAAAATAATAAGACTAGAATTAAGTCATTAAAACAATACCTTCAAAGAACTCGATTTTCCCATTCTTATTCATAACAGTTAGGAACTTATCCGATGGTTAATCCATTTACTTTATATCAAGAAACTAGATGTTATACAGGAACCAGGAAAAAGAAGATACAGATTTAAAGGGACCTTGACAAAGCAAGAAGTGATCAATGCTATTTCCATAGCCAGTAAAATGCAAAAATAAGCCTATATTTATACAAAACCTTGTCCTTTTCTACCCCTGTATAATCAAATTTTAACACTTCACTGATACTAAATGTCCATTATTTACTGGCAGATTTCATAGACTGACTTCAATTTCTGCAGGAATGTCAATATTCCTTTTGACTACAACAGGGTTTAGATTAAGTGCCCTTACTAATGATTTTGCTTCTATGGTGTACATATGACCCTGGTCAAAAATGTTCTGTTATCTTAAAATTAAAGAAGAGACAATGCTGAGAATCGGGATTTCTAGCTAAATAAGGATATCAATAATACTGTTAGTCTTGCGAGTGAGTCTGTTTTTTCAGCCTTGTAAAACAAGGACTAAATGAGTAATGATGTGAAAACATTGGAAGAAAGTGGTTGGAATGAAAGTTAAGTTTTCTCTTAATTTTGAGATAAATTAGTCTGTCTATGCAGGATGGTTTTGGTAAAGACTTTTTTCCTATGTTACAATTACTCTGGAGAAATTGAGGTGGTTACTCACTTTGATTATAGAACCCTGAAGATGGACAGATTCAAAAAATCCTTTCTCTTTCTTTTTTTTTTGTGAGTGTAATTTGTCTTTTAATAGTGTAATTTTTAACTAGAAGATCTGTGTGATCTCTCTTTTACAGCTCATATGTGCTACTTGAATCAGTGTAAAAGGAATGAGGGACTCTAACTACAGTTTTTCTCGGTTTCAAAGGAAATAACAATTCTTCCTTAAACAAACAAGTCTTGCTCACCTTTCTTACATGGGTAAGATGCCTTGGGAAAAGGTGAGCAAGACTATGAAAATCAAGCAGCTAGGGACCCACAGAATATAAATACAATACCTATTTGATTTAGTGTTCTTTATCTATCACAAAATATTTAACTGTAGATGTGAACAGGGACCTAACAAATTTATAAGACAGATGAGTCTTTAAAACATACTTAATATGGTTTTAGGATTTCTTAATTCTGTCCTGAAAAACAGTGTTAAATCTCTATGCCAAAAAAACCCCAAACCAACCACAAGCAAACACAATAAAAACTCCAAACAAACAAAACTTTTACTTATTGTGTTAATTTCTAAAATGATGTACACTTCTTTTAGATCTAGCACCCTCTGAGAGGGTGAGATAAAGTTGACCTATTTCTATAACTTCAGGTAAGGATGACTTCGTATTTTACTTGACTTTAAAGACTCTAAAATATTAAATAACAGCAGATAACTTGGCAATGATCTGCAACTCTTGCTGATAAGTTTTACCTAAGAGAAAACTTATTAATAATTAAGAATTGTATATATCAGGAGTTATACAAACAATTCTACTTTAAACATATAAACATGATAGCTAGCATAAGATATATTGAAATTGATGGTAAATAATTTGGTGTGCAAAAGAGGAAATTACAATCTTTGAATGTTTGTTTGGTTTTTTTCATTTTCTTTGTGGTACATCCTAAAAGCCCATTGTTTGCATCATGCTAAACTAGGGTACGTGGGAATTAGTTCTTTAAGGGGTAAACAGATGAAATACCTTTATAAAATGTGTCATTTGTCTCAATAAGTTTATACTGTTCTTTGATGAAGAAAAGGATCTCTTTTTTTTTAGCAGATTATTTCTGAAAATGTTTCATACAAAATTATCATATGACATATAGCAGATAGTTCTGAATTGAAAATCACTTTTGAGTTTTTTATTGCAGTAGTGCCTAAAGATCTGGGAGAAAAGCATGGACTTGCTGCACTAATGAATAAGTAGATAACAGAATAGTCCATATGCAAAACATGGCAGGCTCCAGCCTAAGTGCACTCTATTGAAATTAGGGACAGAGATTCTGTCAGTCTAGATATACACTTGCAATATAAAAGTCACAAACTCACAGAGATAAGGAAGAAATAAAGGGAACTGACTTGACCAGAGTACTGAAGAATTGAAAAACGGGTTTCTTTCCCAATGTACTATCTGATAATTGCATTCCTGACAGGTAAGAATTTCTCCA
Organism: Ceryle rudis; assembly: GCA_033439905.1. Lineage (NCBI taxonomy): Eukaryota > Metazoa > Chordata > Aves > Coraciiformes > Cerylidae > Ceryle > Ceryle rudis. The sequence goes on from JAAGNO010031351.1 coordinate 24,626, forward strand.
TGGAAAGGCAGTGGAATGAGTGCAAGAAAAGGAGGGAAGATTCATATTGCTCACTTCTGAATACGTCATGTAGACATTCAAATTAACCAGCTAGTTTTCCTTTTTTTTTTTTTTTTTTTTTTTTCCTGGTCAGTACAGATTTTGTTTCAGAGAACTTAATTCAAAGTGGGAGACTAACCTGTTCATGATTATTTAATTAATTTGGGATCTGAAACTGATAAAAAACCTCTTGAGACTGCTTTAGAGACAAGGACATACTTCCCAGCCTGCTGAAAGCAGTGAGATAATATGTACCAGACTTTTGTGCATGAAATATGTAGCCTCTTTTGAGTAAAATATGCCACATTCATTGTCATGTTCATTACTGAGCGTCAGTCAAATATTTGTGGAGACCTTACCACTATTCTTTCCAGGAGTTCCTCATATGAAATCAACAGGTTAACCTATACAGATCTGAAATTGGAAAAATGTAAACATAATTATTTAACAGAAAGTGTGTCAATTTCCTTATAGCAAGGAAATGGGGATGGGAAGAAAATAATAATAAAAAAAAGACTGTCCCTCATTTTTATTTACTACAAAGTAGAAAAATCCTTAGATAATGTGAGAATGACGTTTCCTCTTCAGGTGTTTGGATTCTTTGAACCAAAGCAGTAACAGGAATATAAAACACAAACACATTTACACTTTTTCTAAGTTTTCAAGCAGAGTAACAAAAATGCATTTCCAGTTAAAATGAACCAGTCAGTCAGGTGGAAAAACCTTTTGGAAAGAAATTGACAGAAATGTCAGAAACCTGTTAGTTTATTTGCCTACTAAAACTTCCCTCATGTGTTGATAATAATAACTGCAAGAAGGTAAAAACAACAGGAAGTGAAGAATCACCAGGGATGGTGATTTAACTTTTTGTCTGATGATATGATGGCTGCTTAAGGGAAAATCATTTATATGTAAACCAGTGCAGATTATTTTCTCCTAAAAAAATGAGGAGAGAGAGAATTGGAAGAACTGGTAAAGCAGCAAAAAGACAAGCAGAAGCAGTCATCAAACTTCTTCACAAAGTGACATGTAGCATCTCACTGCTTTGTGGCAATGGTATTGCTGTGGGTGTGGAGACTCCAGTTGCATGTCAGAGTGGCTGGAATCTACCAAGACCAGCAAGCAAAGTGGGCCACCATCAGTTCTGAGAATCACAGTATATATGATATGCCTCAACAGTATAGAGTTCTATATCCAGAATAGGTGCATAGTTCTTCTCAGGATTTATAACCATCTCAGTCTGTAAGCCTGCTGAATCAAAAAATAGAAGGAGAATAGAATACTCTGGTATATGGCCTAACCTACAATCAGTGCCATGAACAGGGTATGTGTCTTCCAGACTTGTTTCTGTGAGTCAGTTTATTGATAGTTCTTCTAATAAGTAAAATCAACAAAACTACAGCTTACCTAATAGATAATTCTGTTATATTTTGTAATCACGCTTCTTAAGATATCTCAGCTCTCAGCCTTACTGATCTATTTATCTGTATTCCTTTGAAAAAAAATATTACTGTTTGACAAAGAGTAATAAACATTAAGCTTTAAGAACACATGGTATCATGTAACACCTGAACTTAAGTGTGCTTTACAATCACAGTTCAAATCAGGGCCCAGCACAGAAATCACTTTTATGATATAAAAACTCTGATGGTCATGTAGACAGGCAAGTTGTCTGTAATCATAATCTGCATACTTTGTCTCCATGGATCAGAAAGTATTACTTGTCTTCCTATGCAAGCCAGTAGAGGTTTGACAGATCAGTAGCTCCATTCATTTTCCTCTAGCATAACTCAAAGTGAGTGATGTTGGATAGTTTCTCTCAGAAACACCAGAGACTTGAAGAGATAAAGAATATAGTTGTTTCTCTTCAATATCTCTACGACACCACTGAGAGAAATAATGCCACACCACAGGATTAGATGCCAAGAGTTACCTTGTTGAAAAGTACATTTTTAAATTTCATTCACTGATTCATCTGCCATTACTGTTAGTAAAATCCAAATGCCAACAGAAGTCCTGGTCAGGACCTGAAGAACTGTATGTGAAGTAGCCATCATCTTCCAAAGAAGATGTCTAGTTCTGCTCAGGAGCATGCACAGATCCCTAGGGTCTCTTTTGACTCCTTCTTCATCCTTTTTATTAGTCAAAATATTATTGAATTCTTCTGCCTTTCCTAGCACCTAGAAATGCTTTCCAGATATGTTTTATTTTGGTCACTGAATTACTGGTTATGAAGATGATTCTGAATATGATGTAAAAGTTCTACTTAGTACACAGAAGTTCTAATTAGGCTGTAAGTACAGTTCTGAGAATGTTAATACATCCACTGACATCCAGCCAGCTTTCAAGATGTGCTTAGCTAAGCAAGAACTGAGGAGTGCCTTTAATGCTGCAAAAGCCAGTGAGGAGCCTATTAATGAAAGCTGTTTCTGTGAGGAGTGAAAAATTTGAGTGATATCTTGTACATGAACTTAAAATATGACAACATGTGGTCTACCTGGACTTCCAGAAAGCATCTGACACTGCTCCCTATAGATTTCTAATGGAAAAACTGGCTGCGCATGGCCTGGATGAGAATTCGATCTGCTGGATCAACTACTGGCTGGATGGACGGGCCCAGAGAGTAGTGGCCAATGATATTAAATCCAGCTGGCGGCAGGTCACAAGTGGCATTCCTCAGGGCTCAGTGTTGGGACCATTTCTATTTAACATCTTTATTGA
>JAAGNO010031352.1:0-16022 GCA_033439905.1 Ceryle rudis
CTGAAAATTAAAAAAAAAAAAAAGTAAAATTTTAAATGAAAATTTTAAGTTGTATGTATAGCTATGCTATGCAAGTATAGCTATGCTATGCTACGCAAATTCTTATACCAAAAATGGTCTCAAAAATGAACAAAGTGAAAATAGAAGTATGGATGACATTAGGTTTGTTGTTGGGTTTTTTTTTTTTTTTTTTTAATTGGAATATCCTGATAATATTTGCTTAAGCCTTAGCACAATGTGACTAAGAGTTAGAAATGCTATTTCCTGTCTTGGTAGCAGCATAGAAAATTCAATCTCACCTTAGGATAGTATCGATATTTTTATTTATGATGATAACTAATGAGACAACTTCCATTCACATCCATCTATCTATATAGACTCATCTTGCAAAGATCTATGTGTTATAGCAGGAAAAATAAGGAAATGAAATTGGAAAATTATTTTTAAAATCCAAGCATGTAATTTTCCCTCTTATCCTTTAAAATGCACTTATGTATTTGTGCTTATTATTTAAAGATATGAATAAATTACTTCAAACTCTAGTAAATGATAGTGAAAGAAACTATAAAACTAGTAGGAAAGAGCTCTTTTCTCTGTCGCAAACTACTTGAGACTGATGGCTAGCTGAAGAGTGATAAAACCTGGGAACAGGTAAATCAGATTTTGTAGGATTCAGATATATGGTAGCTTATTCCCTGCTTTGTTTGCTTTCTGACACATTTTTTTGATATATGTTAAAGGAAAATCAATTGTCTCTTAGCATTTTACTCTTCCCTGCCATGGAATAGCACTTAATATTCTTCTGTAAGGCTTCAGTGACTGGTGCATTTCTTTCCCTTTTAATCCTTGGGTATATAAAATGAGTCAGAGATCCCTTGCCTATATTCTCTAACTTTTCATAATTGTATGGAATTACTTTTTAGAAAGTACAATAGGAACATATATTTCTCCTCCCCAGTAATCAGTAGAACAGATACTGCTTTGTAAGCTTGACTTCACTCTGGGTGGTTATGTAATAAACAGCAGTAGGGACTGAATCTGAGTATGAAGAACTGGGAAAAAAAATTGGAGCAGTGGAATGCATTAGGCAGTACCACACTCTTCTGAGAAGTGCTTAGAACCCCATCACATAGTTAAAAATAGGCTGCACTGTATAATAAGGCTAAGCAAATAATTTGATCTAAACAATTTAACAAAATTAGCTTCCTCTTTTACTAGAATGAGTCTACAGACAGAGTGCTATTTTCAGATAAATTTCTATAAATAGTTCTGGGTGTGTTGTTATTTTATGAATAATTCACAAGCCTGAATGCTAAAATTTGAGCTACTTTGGATAGATAAACCATAAAATATATTGGTATTTCTTAAATGAGTAGGCAAAATTTTTTATCCTGTACAAATGCAAGTGCAAATTATAAACTTACATTCAAAAATGCTTTACAGTCTTCACTAATATTCTGTCCTATCATCAAGTTTGCTTGCTAGAAAAGGAGTATGAACAACTTTTAACCTATGCTTGTTGAAAAATTGGAATGACTATTTGTGAAAGATTTTATTTCTGTTTTCTATCTACCAAGGACAGCGTGTTAGGAAAGAAAAACACTGAATCATTTGATCTTCTTCATCCTCATGTTCTTCATAGGTATCTTGCACCAATGTGCTTGTTTAGTAAGAGATAATCTTTGATGGGCATAGGCCTGCTGACCAAGTCACAGGTATCATAACATTCTAGCTCGCTACTGATTGATACTGCAAGTGAGAAATGAACTAAGCTTTACTGCTGTGGCCATGACTTTTTCTTTGGAGACTTCTTTGGTTTGTCCTTGGTGGAAGGCAGAGGGTAGTATAGCCATATGGCTTTCTTTAGGCAAACAGCAGTGTAGTTTTAGTGAAATATAGCCCGGTCCCAATCTTCTCTGGTACTGTTAGTCTTATTTTTAATATGCTCTTTTATTAATATGGTTAATGGGTCAGTATCTCTATGAAAGACAAAATAGTTCTCACGATATTATCATGTTTTTTTTTCAGATATTTCCATTTTCAGTGTTTCCACAGTGTTCCCATTAGAATTATTTATTTTAATCTCACATCATATAATAGTAGTTTCCTGGTATCTTCCCTTCCTAAACCCATTCTTTCCACTTTTCAGAGTATCTAATAAATTTTTTGCCATGTGCCTGCTATTCAGCACATTCTGCTAAGTGCTTATTACTGCCATCCTTCTTCCCATTATAAGCGATCCCTCTATCACAGTCCATTCATTTGAGATTGATTTTTTTATTTTATCCTATGAGGACAGGCTCTCATGCATTCAGTATTTATAATACAGGCATTATTCCCAACAACACAATTCAGAAGAAACAATTTTTTTGCCATGTCACAAATAAAGTAGTAAAAAAAGTATTTGGATACATTTATCTGCTCAATTCTGATTTTCTAAGTTTGGGCTCAAGAGTATTTGCAAGCTATTATATCTGGGTGCAGGCTTTGGCTATAAACCCACTTAAGGCTAGTTATGGGCATCTAACCAGGTTCCTCTGTATCTTGGTTTTAGTGGGTGACAAATCCAAGGAAAGTGTCAAAGAAGTCCCAGTGCCCCCTGACCCTGACTGGACAACAAACAAGTCAAGCCTCCAGATGTACCCTAGCATGTATCTACTGTGCAGTGTAGAGGCAGTCTGTCACCAAGAGATGTTTCACTTGTAGAAGACAGATTTTGTAAGGGAAATGTACCAGAAGCTATACCTATTGTGATGGTTCTCACTTCAGACTCAGTGGTGCAAAAAATTAATGAGAAAAGCCCAGTGAAAATGATGGTGTGCCTGCCTTGCAACTAAAAAAGAGTGCAGGTCAGCAGTATGTCTCTATGCAGTTGTCCTTAAGCCTGTATGGCTCTCCCTGTGCTGCACCTACGCTGCCCGGTTATGGGGATGTCCATACTGCGAGTGGGTACGTGACTGTATGCTGATTTGCTGGAAAGGTTTTTCTCTGGCATGTCTCAAGGTAAACAGTGCAGATAGTCTAGCATGCAGCTTTGAATTGGGTGTACAGGTCACTTTTAAAAGTCAGCAGTGGCATAGCCTGTATCCAGTTAGGCATTTAAGGGTTTATTCTGAACTTCCTGTTACTTCCAGTGTTGTATTTGATCTTTCAGCCAGTTACTCTCAAGGAAGTTAATCTTCAAGCAGAGTCTTGTAATGAACAGACAAAGTGACACTTGCTTATACTGTGGAATCACTCTTGTCATTTTGTCAGCCAAGAATTTCCCCAGCATCAACGATTTTAGGTCTGAGCACACTGATCCTAGTGAAAACAAAAGTACAAAGCCTTACTGATGAGAAATGGGGAGGATGAGCTCTGTTTGGCGTAAAGATGTCTCTAACAGGATGTTGCAAAATACAAATAGCATATATCTGAGTATACTAATGTGAAGCTGAAAGAAAGTGCTAGACAGGATCTAATTGCACATGGTTCAGGAAAATTCTGAAGGAGAAAAAACCAAAACCTTGTTTCTATTTAACAGAAGACCTAGGTGATTAGGGCTCATCAGGACTTTTCTTCAATAACTACCATCACTACTACCATCTATTTAGAAAGTGATCTGTGGAACCATATGAAAAAACATGAAGTAGCCATGTCCCTTGTATGGAGATGACTCAGTGACCTAACCAGTCTCAACCTTATTTAATTTCTGTGGCATTTCTAAATGGGAGAGAGCTATATCAAGAGCAATTTATTCTATTTCTCATAGACACCAGTGAATATAATAGGAATGCCAGTCGTGCCTGGGTAAATTTTTCTTCTTTCTGAACCTTAGCCATTAGTGTAGCTTTCTCACTTGACAAACCTAGAACTTGGCAAATTTGAATACTACGGCTCTACTGCCAGTATTGCACAAAAAATCCCTTTTCTTTCATTTTCTCAAAAAGTTTAAAATTAAAGGCTCTCAGTATTGCCTGGTGGCTTCCTGTACAGTGGTCAGAGATCAGGAAAGCCATGCCATCCAGTCTTGGAGAGTGCTTTGAAATCTCCAAAGGAAGAACAGTGTCTTCACTTCTTCAGGCCCTAGGAAACACAAATTAAGCCAACACATACCTTCCCTCTCCTTGTGCATCGTATCCATCGGGGTAATTTCATTGTCTAGTCTGACAGGTAGAGGAATAGATCTGCCTGGACATCCTTCTGCACACGGACGATGTTGAAGAAGTTGGAAGAGCAGATGAGCAGTGTTTGTGTTCTTTCTCATGCTGCTCTCTGGAGCTGGTAGCTCAGAGCGGGAGGAGGAAGAGGGGGGAAAGCTACCATTGACTGCAGTATAAATACAGGCATTTTGGGGAGGAGAAATTTTACTTCTTTGCCCCCTCCAAAATTACAGTCGAGTCCCTGGTGGCACTCACAAAAGCAAAGTTATCATTTCATAAATTACATTTAAATGTAGATTGTGTGTTTCAGCCAATACAGTTTGTCATTCTTGAGTCCCTGAGGGGGGAAAGACCACCTTAGAGCAGGGAGTGCTTAATATTTAAAAAAGATAACCACCACGGCCTATGACTCATGGTACTGCCAATGGGTTATTCTGAGAACTTGATTCAGTCAATATTTCCATTCAAAATGTTCTTCAAATGCATCGTCTTTTGCATTGAGAAAGTGGAGGAGAACAAGCATATCTGTCCTCAGGCTAAAGTAGGACTCTGCTGCTTGAAACAAAGGACAGAATATTGCTGCTGCTGTGAGCGTGATTTATCGTCCAGCAGTGTTTTACACCAAAGTGAAGTGGACAGAATGGAGGATGCTGCACTTCTGAAATAAATGTTTCCCATAGTGGACTTCTGACTGAAAGAACTGATACAAATGCTCAAGGTTTAATTTTTAGAAAGCTTATAAAACAAAAATAAACCAGCCACTTTCTCTGATGTTAGTTCTCAATCCTTCACATCCCCCCCAACAGAAATAATGTTATGAGAAATGAATATTTAAAACAGAAGCTATATCTTTAATTCAGTAAAAATAGATACAGTGACTTAAACATGTTTCATAAATAGACAGGAAATAAGCATTAGAAATAATAAAGATAACTTGTCCCTGGAAATGAGAGATTATGAAAAAGATTGATTGATGGCATAGAGTGGATAATGTAAAATGAGATAGAGATCTTATTTTCCTTAAGTAAACACTAAGTGTTTTCCAGATGAAGGGTCAACATTTTTGTCATTGCATTTTTTGTAATAAAATCACAGTCTTACAAAGAACGACAATCCATGGGCTAATGGTTGCAATATCTGCATTCACTCTAGATAAGGACAACAGCAGTCCTTTAAAGCTGCTAGGGTACCACATAAAAATGTAAGGCAGGTAATTGGAACTTTGGATACACTGATTTTACTTTGGATGCACTTGTCACTGCAGTGAAGATATTCACATTCACAGACTTGAACTTTAACAGAATATGTACATGGCTTTCTGAGAAAGCAAGTCCAGAGGGCAAAGAAAGATCATCAAAAGATGACTACAGCACAGAAATTTGAACTCCTTGATTTGTGCTGCATAGCTTGCTGATTACAGCAAGAAATGTGGAAGGGAAACAAGGTAGACATGTATTGCTAATATGGAAGTATTTATTTTAGTAGTGTCTGCGGGACTAGTATAGCAGAAGGTCATTAAAAATTATTTTTATAAATTTCTTATTAAAAAGGATTAGAATGCAAATCAGCTATTTAATCTTGTGACAGCCACAAGTGACAGATTTTTTAAGTTTTATGTGATCACAGAATGTAGAAACACCTTCTGGTTTCCGCATAGTTTTCTGTGCCAAGAGGACTTCTGTGAGACTGGAAATTTTAATTTTTGTGTGACATAGTATGGAATACAGCTTCCAGTTTACTCATGTGCCTTTCACCTGCATTTTTTCATATCTTGTGTCATTGCGTGTGTTCCTGACAGGTGTACTGGTGAGCTTGTTAAATGGTAATGTTCGTACCATTTTCATATCAACATCTTAATCATAAAAGAAAGAAAAGCAAGAGCACTTACAAAATTTGTGCTGGGGACTGAGAAGGTGTCTGGGAGTCAGTAAATTCCTGCCTGTTACATGGCAGGTAGAGGTGGAAGCAGGATTAGCCTTTAAAGAGTCAGAGGGGAACTTCTCACTTGGAAAAGACTAAAATTCAGGAGACCATATTCTTTGCTTGTGGCTAAAGCTCATCCTCCTGGGAGACTGTTCACACATGTTCTTAGTGTTTTGGTAATTCTGCATGTATTCAGAGGTAGCATGGAAAATGGGTCAGTGGCAATCTTTGCATCTTGAGCTGTTTTTAGGATACATTCAAACACAACTGACTATTGCTGCAAGTCAGAGAACGAGTGTATCCATATACCAGATGTCCTCCACGTGGAGCAGGAATAAAAGATTGTTACTGCAGTCTCTCAATTGAAAACTATTATTCGTGATAAAATTGCATTGGGAAGATATATAGAAAATTACATAGATGTAAATCATCATTGTATAAAAATACCAGTGTTTTTGTCATAGAGTTTTATAAAGTTCAGTATTTACTGATTTTTTTTTTTTCAGGACCAGATGAAAGCAAACTCCCCAAAAAATTGTATGAGCTCCAATTTACTCCTTGTGTACATGGAATAAATCTATTTTTCCTCTAGGAATGGGATTTAACCTTACCCAACAGAGCCTCACTGGAAAATAGCACCAGAAACAAAGCAAGCACTAGATATCTCAGATTGCCTAAACTGTAAGCAGAGGATGTCACATCCTGAGCCTTTTCACATGGTATCTACAGTATTGTTGTTGTAGTCAAACTGCAGAGTTATGAACTGGATGGGTGGATTACAAGGCAGGCAGAAGAATGTTTGGACTGGTAAAGTGGAATGGGTTGAAGTCTAACTTGCAGCTGGTAATAAGAGGCACTGCTGAGTGGTTAATACTGTTTAACATCTTCAGGGTGATGGAGCAGAATGACACCACATTAGTGGTAATCACCAAAGGTATGAAATGCTGGAGATATGGACTAGAAGACCTCCAAAGGTCTCTGACTGCAGTGATGATAGTTTCATAACTTGTTCTGTATAAAACAGCCTCAGACTAAGGAATTAATGAAAAGGATTTTGTCATCTATTTAAGGTGCATTTGTGCTTTTGTTTCTTCCCATTTAATTTCTATATATGCATGTCTTGAAATAATTACCAGGAGTTATTCAAGGTTCTAATTTTGGCAGAGTTTACTGTAATGTTGTCATGAATACATCTTGACTGGGGAGCCAGAGCCATATAACGGGTCCTGGGAATGCACTGAGACTGACAGTGGGGGAAGTCTGCACAGCCCTTCACTCCTTTTAGTAAATTCATCGCTGAGAGTATGTTAAGTGTCTTCTATTCAAGATAAAACAGTTATCAGAATAGAAATTATGTCCAGGCTGAATAAAGTGAACATAATGTTTAACTGACACTTTGAACAGGGCTTTTTGTGTATCTGAAAAATAGCTACTGATTTAAAAAGTGAATCACTGAGTGTATTAGAAAGGCTAACTCGAAAGAAAATAATCTGTCAAATGATGCTGATCCCATAGGAAATGTAATTTTCCCTGGAAGCAAGATCCTACAATTTTGAACGTTCTCTGAAACATGTATTTAAAATAATTCCTTGGCTAAGTTGAGGTGACAGAAATAAGTCTCAGGCTTAAATTTGCTTTTCAGAAACCTTTTTTCTGAATAAGGTATTTCCAAAAAGCTTTCTATTCACTGTCAGCCTGAGTAAAATATTTGCTGGTCATAGTATAAATAATCTAGGATGTCACAGTTCTCCAAGAAAACTTAAGAACTTAACAGTTCTTACTTCATTAGCCAGTATTTTGTTGTTCATTTCTACAATGATATTATTGATTGAATATTTTTAATATTACTTGATATCTCTGTTTTTTCTTATTTCATATGAGGAGGAACTTCTTTACTGTAAGGGTCACAGAGCACTGGAACGGGCTCCCCAGAGAGGTTGTGGAGTCTCCTTCTTTGGAGATTCTCAAAACCCGCCTGGCTGCGTTCCTGTGTGACCTGTGCTAGATTGGATGATCCTGCTCTGGCAGGGGGGTTGGACTTGAAGATCTCCAAGGTCCCTTCCAACCCTGACACCCTGTGATACCTGTGGTAATATAGTTGTGGACTTTTGATATCTGACTTTATCTGATGTTTTTGTGATAACTCCAGACATAATTGGTAGCAAATATGAAGTAGTTACTTAAATATTCAAAGTTCTCTACTTTATGCTTCAGAAAAAGCATATTTGTTGTAACATGCTTATTTGCTACACTACCTGACATACACCTCTATATTCAACATGCAAGTGCCCAGAAATACCTGTGGCACTAATCTGAGATCTCATAATAAAATTCACGCCTGTCACACACTTGCTTTCAGAATGGAGAGTGCCTATATCTACAGCTCTATCTAAATTTTCATACCATCATCGGTTCTATGTACTGTTTGTTAATCAGCACAGTAGCTCAGTGTTACATCTACAGTGTTTTCAGTGTATTCTCCTGGAAAAGTCTCAATACCATATGTTGAAAATGCACATAATCTTATTCTAAGAACACAGAATTGTTAAAATAATATGTAAGAGATTAAACAAGGTGAAGAGGAAAAAAATAATTGCAGTAAGGAGGCTAAGACTGAACAACCCCATTTAATACAAGTAAGCAAGTGAGCGACAGGTTTGCTTTTATAATGGAATCTTGGATCAATATTTGCTGTCACCACTGGTTAATGTATTCTAAATGTACTGAAGTTCCTATTTCTGTAAATCCAATTTTAAAACTGAAATCCAAACTCAAATAATATCTACAATTTCATATATGGAAAATTATTTTAGTGTTTAGTTATCTCCTTGAAAGGGATACGCTAAAACACATTTTAAAGTGTTTTCCTAAAGCAGTGGTTCTAAGAAAGGAGGTCCATGAAAATCTCTATAAAACTGCTTTTAATAACATGCATCAATATTTTAAGAATAATCTTATTTACAGTGTTGTGATTGGCACCTAATAAGAGAGTTCATGAAACCACAGTCCTCTGAACAGAATGAGTCTTCTCCAGTTCTTCTGGACCCGCCTTATAAATTACTTTACAGCTTCAGGAGGATGTAAACACTATTTCCCAAAACCACAGAAGTGAAGAGGGCTACTTGCTTTCAGAATTTGCTTAAGCTGCTGTTGTGCTGATTGATATATGCTTTTCAGTGAAATAAGTAAATAGAAGTATTGAATCTGTATTCACAGTCACAAGGATTTGTTTGGTTAGAAGGCAGTGCAGCAGACAGATGACTGAGAAGAAAGCAGGATAACAAAAATACATTTGTGTTATCTGGGGCTGTTTGAAGTCAGTTAAGTGATTTAGAAGTCTCAGAAAGGCTCAGAAGGGGTAAGAATATTAAATTTAATTTCTCTTGAGGAAAAGGTTTGTAAATAAATAACGAGGAGTGCATATTTTGTGAATAATTACATAATATGGTTTTCTTTCTTGTAAAGAGATGTAGATACAGAAGCAGCTGGGTAAGAGTTTACAAAATTCCATATCCATAGGCCTGGTATTTTGTATTCAACCTACTTTTGGCTACAACTGACGTTCCAATTTATGATTGCTTACTAACTTATAAAAAACATGCCTGTTTTTTTCTTTTGCTTTTCTGATAAGTAAACCTCTGTCAAGAATTTGAAGAGGGCATAGGATAGTATGAAAAAAAAAGAATATGTTATGTGTGATACCACCATGACACTTTGTGTAGGCAAATTATTGTGTATACTCCTGTACTCATTAATACCATAACCTTCTCAGTGTTAACTGCTTGTATCACCAACATTTTGTTCTCTGTGTCTCCTTCCCTACGCATGCACATTTTGTAGTGTATTTAGTTCATTAACATGAATCAGTCATGCTGTCAGAAAAGGTAGTTATTAAGAAACTATGTCTAGAATCTGGCTGGTAAAGAGAAATACTAGAGATCCAAGCTAGCTAGACAACTGATACTATCTTTCTTTGTCTGATACAGAGGTTATTTCCATATTAAAAAAAAAAACCACAAACTTTTAGTACTATTCCCAATGAGATATCTTATGAAAGAGGGCAAAATCATCCATATAGGGGGCCTTGTTATTTTGCATTCTGATGTCATCTTGTCTCTTTCAAACAGAAAGACATATTCCCCAATACCAAAAAAAACCCCAAATCTAGACTTTTAAAACCTTTTAATTTGAGAAATAAAACAATGGCAACAGGAATAGTAATGTTTTTGAGATAGTTTCAAGTGTTCTGATATACTGTTGATAAAAGTTCAGTTGCCTTTAAGATTGGAGTCATTAATGAGAAAATGTGAAGCTACAGTCCACGCTTACAGTGAAGTGTCACTAATTCTTGGAAGTAATGCTGTGACATAAGAGGTTATGTCCAAGATCAGTCTTTTTATTTTTTTTTAAATTTTTTTTTTTAGATACATTTTTGACATTGCACTGTGTACAACATTAAGAAATAATCTCAGAATTGTCTTTGCTTGGGCTTCACCATCACCCAAGCATTGTAAAATGAATCTTAAATTCATGAACAGAGACAAATGCTCCCTTAACTGAACTACTGATGTTTGATTCCTGCATCTTGAAATGAGAGTGACTCCTTTATTTCAGACAGTGAAAGGTATAAATGGTCATCGGTGGTGAAGGAGTGTCCTTCAGATAGCTAGATAATGCGCCATATTCAGAACTGTTCAAGATGCAACCTATTGTCCACTTCTAAATTCGAGTTCTACGCAGGTTTCATTACAAACCAGCCATCTTTACACTTCTGTTTCACTTATGATTCTTACTCCTTGGATAGCATGAGCTGTCCTTTCTGGTTAATATTCAGCAAATACGATCATAAAAGAATCACCTTTCTGAATTGATGATAAAGATAACATAGTACTGAGGTAAGATGAATAATGTCTTCTAGAAAATTAATTTCTCTCTTGTGTTAGGAAAACGTCCCAGCTGATGAATAAAGGAATGGTTAAGATATTTATTGCCTGTTTTTTTCTTTTTAGCAAACTCAACAAAAACATCATTAATGCCAGGTTGAAGTACATGAAGATTGATGCTGTGTACTTTGGAGTTCTTAAGAGATCTCCCCGTGAATGCATTAAGACCATTTCCTCCTACAGAAAAAAAAAAAAGGAGTAAAAACAGTGAAGGGGGACAGATTTGCAGCTGGGTGGTATTGTTGTAAAAGAATTCCTGTTTGAAAGATGTGTTCATATCAAGTGAACAGTAAATTGTTCTGTTCTGCAGGTGCAGCAAATGCACACTTATTAGCTGACCACGTGGAAAGTAGTGCACACTGTATCCTTATATTACATGAGCACAAATTAAGCTCTTTGGTCTTCTTTCGGAATTCTTGAAATACAAGAAAAATGTTTCACTCCTGAATGTTTTTCTGTAGACCATTCAAAGTATTTTAAGAACTAATATGCACTGCTACTGTCTTTCTGATTTTTACTGGCTTGGAGGACTAAGAAGCCTTCTGGCTAGGTTCTTAGGTGGAATGATTAATGTGTATAGAATCAAGTGTTTGTGTCACATATCTTGTTTAAAAAACATGTGAATAATAGATCTGGTCTGGAATTCTGAGGTATGTTCTTTCTTTCTGTTTTTACCCCACTTAGGCTTATATGCAAGAATTTCTGAAATTTTCATTTCATTTCTATAAGTAAGAGAAGTTTCTTCTCGTTCCTGAATGCTTCCTCATGAAAAGAACTCTGCCTTCAAACCTAGGCACACAAAGTCACCTTCTCTGCTTCAGCTTTATTTGCATATTTTGTGAATTGTTCCTCCTTTATTGGCTTATGACTTGACCAAATACAGAAACAAGTTGGGACCCTGTTTACCTGAAGTCAGTACGCCTCTAATGGGAAAATAATAGTTTCCTGTGAGAAAAGAATTACTCAGTATATGTATACACAGATGTCTGTGTAGACCTATACATATATATTTTTTTAATATATGAGCAGTGTATGAATGCATTCAAAAAATTATCAGTCACATTAGTAGTGAACAACAGAGGAATCTGTTTTTAGGTAGAGGTAGAAAAAGGTCTCTTCACATAGCATCAACAGTTTTAAAAAGCCCTTAAAAACCCTTTGATGTCTGATAGCACCAGAAGAGTTAGCAGTCATGCAGATGTCACTCACATGCATGTTTTGGATAGTCTCTTCTGATATATTCACATATGTTACTTAAAATGATGTGAACACCTTTCTGTGATTTTATGTAACATATGGTGGATGTGTGTCATTGAGTTTAGAAGGCATTGTATTGACCATTGCAGGGTCTTCACCCATCAGCTGGAGTTACGAGAGTAAGAGTAACAAAACTGGAATGACATCTAGCAGAGGGCCCAGGTTATACTGATAGCAGTAGGATGTTCTTCAATGGCTATTGATTCATGTGGCTCATGGGAGAGCAGACACCAAGTGAGAGCTGACCACATTCAGCAATGAATGATTTAAAGTATTCTTAAGTCACACAGGCTAACTAATTACATATGAGTTTCATATCAACTAACTACTAATACTGTAGGAAACAGGGTAAATTAATTTCCAAGTAGCTAATGAGATTTCCATTTAATTTTGCAGTGTATTGTAGTACTATGAGTTGTATTTCCAACAATAGTGTATTGTGTTAACCTTTGCATATTCTTAGTGTTCTTGTTATAAAATCTCACAATAGGGATGAATTAATATGTATTGTGAAGCAGTATTAAAGCAGCACACTTGCTACCGACAGGTTATTGAAATCTGGGAAAAAAATATTTTAGTGGCTAGTTGAGTAGTCTAATTATGTGTGAGAATTACAGCTTTTTTAGAAGCAGCCACTGCAAAGATCAAAATGCAAAGTTTAAGTAAGCCTTCAAAAAATAAATGACTGGTTTCAAATTTGCTTTTGTGTTTTAATGTTAATATTCTCAAACATCCTATTATCACTAGCAATGAATACCAGTAACTTGCTTTTTTTTTTTTTTTTTTTTTCCCATATGTACTTAAATTTTCACAATTAAACTTAAAAAATGCCATCTAGACTTTGAAACCTGCTGAGCTTGATTACTGTGTGGAGCGGCATTACATCACTATAAAATGCTTACTTGGTTATACTACTGTGATTATCAAATGCTGGCCAGCAAAAGCAGCCCTTATAAAAGAAATTTGCTTTACATACTAAGAAGGTCATTACGGAAAACTCCAGGCTTGTAGAAAAGCAGCACAGAGATGCCATCTAGCAGTAAATCTTAGAAGTTTCCTAATATTTAATAGTTCCTTCTTTCAAGATACTGCACTTAAGTGCAGGAGAAAGAAAGATTTTATATTTGAAATCCTTTCCCACTAGCTGGCTTCCTACTGAGTATCTAGTCACCCTGCTGGAAAGAAAACTTTACTGGAAGGTATTATTATGAATAATTATATTTTCTTGTATTTTTCTATGTAAATACAGTGAAAAATTACAATCAAATTAACAGATACAACATTTAATAAGTGTCTTAAAATTGATATTCAGTAATTAGCACTAAGAGTGTTGAAAATTAATTAGCAGTGAGCTGTCTTTCATTTGTCAAAGAAGAATTTACAAAGCTGGTCAATATTCTGTACCTGTATGTTTAGCAGGGGAAAAAAAATATACAAAAGCATGGGCAATAAATTATGATGGTTGAAATAAAATCTTAATGTTCCAGAGATTTAAGAATAAACTATATATATTTTTTACATATTTTATCATACAATGGCAATATGTAAACACTTCCCTATCAGTAAATAATTCAGTAAGTTTAGCATAAAAGTGCCTGTGGACAGCACTCTTGAGTCAGTGATGGCCTGGTACTACATGAAAGCTGTTTTCCTCAGGCTTTATTTTAAAGTAGATGATCAGTAAAATAAGTTATTACTTGAATATTAATTATGTAGGACATGAATAGGAATGTATTGTGTATCCTTTGAAATGTCTGATGTGATTTATTTTCATAAGCTTAACAGTCTGTGTCAAGGGCATGTAAAAAGTTGCCTGTCTAGTCATAAGTGTATTGCACAATTCTTTTTGGGAAATTTACAGAATTTAAACAGTTTAACATCCCCCATTTTTGTACAGTTAATTTGATATGACATATTTGCTTCCCAACCTGCTGGGCAGAAAATTGTTATTCCATTTCAATTTAGCATAAAGCAAGATAAATAATTGAGCATTACTTCCATTTCTAAAGTGAGATCTTAGTCACAAGTTATATTTATTTGCTAAAAAAAGCCTGTAAACTTTTTAAGAAATATAATTTTTCACAGAAATATGAACTGTTATTCATAGTCAACAAAACTAAATAATTTTCTGTCATGTGCTGTCTTTTTTATGCTTAATGTGGTGTAGCATCTTAACCAAGGATCTGACTAGCCATTTGATCTCATGTTTTCATTTCTGAAAACCCAATTTAGCTCTCCTAAACACCAGACTTTGATTAAGGACTCTTATTTTTACATAATCTTAAGGATTTTTAAGCTTTCTGCCTCATGACCCCTTCACAAAGTTAAAAGAGCCTCAGTGAACGTTGTAATATCCCTGAAAATGTCACAGAGAGTGATGAATGAAAGGCCATTTTTATGCCCCCTGCACAACATGCCGCAGCAAAAACGTCTGGAAGCAAAGTTTCAAAAGTTAATTTATGCCATTTCATTCCAGTGGCTCATCCTGCTTTTCAGTGTTGGATGGCAACAGACACATAAGATGGAGCATTTTTTCCCACTGTTATTTTGGGCCGTAACTCTGACACGTGAACTAAAAGAAAAATTCTGCAAGCTGAAGCTCATTTGCTTCATTAGCGGTTTTACTTTTCTGTGGATAGACAGTGATACAAATTTTGCTTTTCCTGTTTTCACACAGTCTTTTAACTTTAATAGATCTTGCTAAGTGCAACAGAAGGTAGAAAAATAAAGAAAAAATGTGTGTGGAAACCTGTAATTGTAATGTGACCATGTGTGCTGCCATTCACACAGATGTGGCATTCCTGTGCGTTGCCTGATGAGTGCCTTTACAGACGTAGCAATAGCTGAATCTTTCAAATAGCTCTTATTTAATAGTGAGATGATTAATTATTTAGCTGAAGTTATTAATTCTGTATCGACTCCTGCTTTTTTAATTTGTCACTGTATCTTACTGATTAAAAAGCGGTCAGAATACTGCAGCCGTAAATCAGGTTTCCACTGAATTGCTTTTTAAGTTCTACCTTTATCTTTTTGAAGAGGAACATCCCTTTCATATTGTTGGAAATTCAGGACATCTTTCGGTATGGTTAATTTATGTGATTAATGCCTTTATTTTAAAGGAAAAAAACCTGCCAGAAATGCTGAATGTTGCCTCATACAGTTGTTTGGTACCTAAATGGTATCGCTAAAATGACATTCACCAACATACAATACAAATTGTGGCAACGTGGTATGGACTGCTGCTGGTAACGGACCGCAATACTGTAAGAATGCTTTGCCTCTCCTGACTCTTTTTGTAATGCTCACGGTTACAAGACTGCATGTCACAAGAAGATAAATGAGACAAGTTCTACATCTCTAAGATGCAGCACTACAGACATCTGCAGGTCTTAAGGGGTGTCAGTCATTATTGCTCTTAAGTGGTATAGAGCAGTTCTGATATTTTTAAAGTCATTTAATCTAAAATCACCTTCGCAAGCCAGGTTGCATGGCTAAAACATATTGTTTTATCATTATTTCAATATCAGATGTGATCTTTTGTTGACCTGATCACATTTGAATATAACAAAACTCTGCAGCAGCCTGGAGCGTGGCTATAGTAATAAAATCGGTGTCTTCACGTGATGCCTCCAGTTCCACTCTGAGCAAATTTATTTCCAGTCGGAGGCTGTTGGTCGCTGCTTCCAGAGCCTAGCGGCTTCCCCAGAACTGGTGCAGCGCTATAAATACCTCTTTGCCTTGAGCCCGGTAAATCGTC
>JAAGNO010031353.1:3920-16844 GCA_033439905.1 Ceryle rudis
TTTCATTCGAGCTGTTCCAGTTCCCTTCTCTACTGGCTGAGTCGCTCTCCCTCATTCCCTTTTCCTTCCCCTCTGGGGAGGGAGGGAGGGAGGGGGGTTAACAGAGAGCGCCTGTTATGGTCTAAGGGGCCGCCCTGACCCTAAACCCTGACAGTTGGTTAGAAAGTAAAACTTTGCACCCTCTTTCATATGGTTGAGGGTCACGGCGCTTTGCTTCTCTGATGGCAAAGTCGCTTGCTCTGGATTGCTGTGTAAAATCTGCTGCCTGTACCCTGATGAAATCAGCAGTCGCTCTCTCTGCAGAGCAGCACGCTGCTTTTCACCGGCAGCAACGTCTTCGTGCTTTACTCTGCGGTCGGTGGGAGTTTAATGATAAAGTAACTAAATCAACCGGTGTATTCGCAGGGAAAACAAGTGCAGTGGTTTTGCACGGCTTCCACGGCAGCTGAGGTTTGCAGGAGTTGAAGGTAAAGGCGAGAAGGACGCGAGGACTTGTACGCAAGCGTTCCAGGCTTCCCCTCCCTCGGCTGCGGCTCCACCCGACGTATTCGTCTCTTCGTTGCTCTGTCTGGAAGATGCTCTGGGCCATATTCCTGCCAGGTCCCTACGTGTTGATGTTGTAGTCCTGTATTAATTAATTAAGCATTACCTTAATTAATTAATGAATTAATTGAGATGCCCGTGAGCTCTCGGGCTGGCTTAGCTACGTTCTCTGCTGTATAGACTGTAATTTTCTTTGCCAGTTGGCCCTGGTTGCTTGTAAGGAGAATAACGTGATGCTCATGTTGTAACGAGGCTGCTCTAGGAGTGACTGTTAATTAGCAGAGGATCCAGGCTGGAGGAAAGGTACCTTGCCCAAAACTTTGCTAATGAGACATTAGCAACTGGGTTGAAGAGCTACCAGTCCCACGTCAGCTGAAGCAAAGATTTAGAAGGAGGAAGTCCTTGAATTTAGTGGATCTGGTTTATATCTGTCTGCATATTGTTTGATTGATCTATTTTTGCTGCTTGGCTCATGATTCTTTCTGCTGAGTTGTAGGGCTGTAGAGAGAGCTGCAATATCCTACTGGCCTCCAGTCTGGAGGGGCTCTGGGCAGGGAACTGGACCCCTGGAGAGGAAGGGAGGCTTCTGATGGACAGCTGCTGACTTTCTCATTTTGGAGGGTGGGGGGAAATAAATCTTTTGATTCCCAGAAGGTTTTGATGATGACAGACTCTGTCATAAACACGAACAAACCAGAACCTCTTTTTTTTTTTTTTTTTTTGGGCCTGTTTTCTCTGTAGTCCAGGAAAATATTGTACAGAAATGAAAAAGAAAAGTACAAACTTGAATTCTCCAGCAATTTTTAAAGGTCATAATGTGTGAAAGTAGGGATTGGGGAAGTTATGGGCCCCTTATTTCTTACTGGCTCCATTATGGGTTGTAAGAGAGGGGGGCAAAAAATCTGCCAAGGATAACCCAGCAGGATGTGCCAGTTTGTTCTCCAGCAACGAGACAAACGTGGCTGGGGTAGAAAAAATAAGGCTGCAGGATTAGGGGATCTTAAAAATGACTTCTAATTTGAGAGCCTCAACTTGAAGCAGTTTAAGGGAGAGTGTCAGGGTTGTTTCTGGGGCAGAAGAAATGGGGCCTTCCAGAACTACAAGGGTTTTAAGACCCTCACTGGCAGGACTGAGCAGCGTCTGTGTGGCAGGGCCAGGTCCCACTTTTCCAAATCTGAATATCCATTTTATAGCCTGGTTATGGCTTTCAAGACCTTTAATTGAAATCTTAACAGTTGTTTTTCTTCTCTGTTTTGGTTGTTTCCCTCTCCTTTCTGTTATCTCTTTTTGCAGCTTCTCTGGGGTTGCTGCTTGTTTGTTCTGCTCCTGAAGGTCCCTGGGGCTCCTGAAGGTCCCTGGGGCTTCCTTGGAAAACCTGCTCTAGTTCTTACAGCAAACCATGATGTGCCAAATGAAGGGGTTTTTTTTCTTGCGGAGAGCCACTTCTTTTTTGTTTTAAGAGCTCTGGTCCTGACAGGCATCCTATTTGAAGGTCTAGCTCTTCCCTGGTTGGTTGGGAAGGCTGCAGTGGGTGCCGTGAAAGTTCTTTGATAAGAAATGTGGAGGGTTGTACTTTGAACATAGAAGCATCATCTGGTCATTTCCTCTTTTTGTTTTTTTTTCAATCCTTTCTTGGTAAAAATAAACCCCAGTTTTAGGAGAAGCTTTGGAGGGGTGGGGGGGGCTTTTGGCTGTGGCATTGGATTTGTTAATGGCTTCTAAGCGTCAGTTGTTGCGAGACTGGAGCTGTCAAATGCAACCTATTTGGACACTAAATTTTACCCACGTGTGGCTGGCTTGCTTGTGACATTTCATGTGGTGGGGAGGAATTAAGTGCCAAATAACTGTTAGTTATTTAGGAACACGTCAGGTGTAACCATATATATATGGCTGACCTGGTGGCTTCTGTAAAGTAATGGGATTTGCCAAAGGGCTCAAACTTCTAAAATGAGAATTCTTTGGGATGTGACTGGCTTTTTACGGTGTGTAGCTGCAGCTCTTGGTGTCGTGGGACTTTTAAAGTCCCACTATTGAGCTGATCCCTTAGAAATCCTTAGGGGTAAAAGGAATGTGTGCTGTAATGTAGGGTAAGAGAGAGCAAAGGAAGTGCTGTTAGGTTGTGGCATCAACAACATCACCCTGCGTCCCTTTTTCCCATTGTGCAGCACTTCTTGGCTATGTGGATCCGGGTGACTCTTTGTTCTGATTCATTCTGATCTCTGGGAGCCGGGTGTGAAACTTTGATGTCTATAAAACTCCATCCTCAATCTGCTGCCTATTTCTGTCTGGGACTACCGGTGTAAAACCCGTGTATTTTGATGCATAGCTGACAGAGATGAAAGGATTTCATCTTAAACAAGTCAAGTATGTCCTGGGAGTCCTGACTTCACTAATAGCATGACCAAGAAATGAATTGTGGTGGGTTTTTTTTTGGTTTGGTTCATTTTTTTCTCCTCGTTCTTTGTTCTTTTTTTTTTTTTATAAGCACTGACATCAAACCATGTGTAGGAGATGGGTTTCTTCTCCTTCTCACAGGAATCAGCTTTGTAATGGATCTTAGATGCTTCAAAAGTTGGGAAGCCTTTTAAGTTTAGGCCTTTTAGTAGCTCAGTGGATGATCTGTAGCTCTGATTTCTCTCCAAGGCAGTGTTGCTGCTTATACTTCAGCTTTCTTCTTCATAACAGAAATTAGTGGAGCAACGAAGGACTGTCTGGCAGGACAAGTAACCAGTGTAATTGCTTGTTTTTATGGGGATGTTAAATGTTAACTTTGCTACCATTAACTGAAGATTTGCCCCCTTGGATTCCTTTCAGTTCCCAGAAATAGCTGTCTGGGCAGCGCTGGAAGTTCTGGAGCTAAGCACATGTGAGGGAGGTTTCCACCGCTGCTCTGGTGGTAGCTGCTGAGTGCCCTCCCTCATCTGACTGTACTCTGAAGGTAGATGGAGGCAAGGACAGGGTCGGAAGCAAGGTCCGAGAGGTTTCTTTGTTAATGAATAGGATGGGTTTTGTCTTCCTCAGGTGGATTTGCGATAGTGTTTCTTGTGAGGACTAACAACGGGATGAAATGTGCCCTGAAGCGGATGTACGTCAATAACGAGTACGACTTGCAGGTCTGCAAGAGAGAAATCCAGATCATGGTAAGTCACCGCTTTGTACCAGGACCCAGGACTGGGAGTGGAATAGTGAGAGAGCCTGGTCACCTTCTGCATGGGATCTGTGGAGCATCGTGTTGAAAACTGGGGGGTTTCTTAGCAGAGAGGTCTTTCCAAAAGAGACACGATGCCTGGAGCTACGTGACTGTGTGAAAATCTCCCGCTGAGTTGCTTGCAATGTAAATAGTTTCGGTGGACGAGAAAAACAGCGGAGCTCAAAAAGCAGAGGGAGTCTCAGGAAATTGAGGGGAGGGGGAAGAAAAAAAATCCCATATCAACTTCATGAGTTAATGGGAAAGGGAAGAGCTGGAGAGGTGAGTGTCACTGCGGTGTCGGACTTCACAGCCTAACGAGTCTTCAGGACTAAAGTCTTAAGCCTTTTAGACTTCATCAGGTTCTGATACAACTGTCTCTGAACTCAAATCAGTGCATGAATGGAAGACCTCCACCCTGAGATGAACTGGTCACAACAGCTTCTAATCTCTCGTGCTGGGCTGAAGGTTATCTCTGTGTTGGTGGGGCTGACAGATTAAACCCAGGATTTGTGGGGTAGTTCCTGCCTGGGCTGTGGAAACAGAGAAGTGTTTATAATAAGGACTGGGATATGGACCTGTTGGAGCGGGTCTAGAGGAGGCCATGAAGATGATCCAAGGGCTGGGAGGCCAGGCTGAGACAGTTGGGGTTGTTCAGCCTGGGGAGGAGAAGGCTCCGGGGGAGACCTTCTTGCAGCTCTTGCAGCATGTGAAGGGGGCCTCCAAGAAAGCCAGGGAGGGACTTCTGAGCAGGGCTTGCAGTGACAGGATGAGGGGTGATGGCTTCAAACTGGCAGAGGGGAGATTTGGATGAGAAATTAGGAAGCAGTTCTTCCCTCTGAGGGTGGTGAGAGCCTGGCACAGGCTGCCCAGGGAAGCTGTGGGTGCTTTATTGACCACTGGATGTGTTCTAGACCAGGCTGGACAGGGCCTTGAGCAACCTGCTCTAGTGGGAGGCATCCACAGCAAGGGGGTTGGAACTGGATGATCTTTGTGGTCCCTTCCATCCCAAACCATTCTAGGACTGTAGACCCCAAGGAGTTCTCTAGTAAGACAGCTATTTTATATGGCTCTTTTCAACTTAAGGTCTCTAAACAAATTAAAAATTGAGATGATCCAAATTTGCTTACTCTTGTTTGGAGCCTGGTAAGCACAAAAAGTACCACTTTTGAAGTTGTATTTGAAGATACTGATTAAAATCTAGAGCAACTCTGAGGTGGGGAAGGAAATAGATAATCCTCATTCTGCTAATTTACCACGCGAGGCGTAGGATTGGGGTAGGTGATCTTCATATCAGAAGCTCTTACCTGCAGCACTTCTGGGTGCGTAGTTTGAATTAGTTTTTAATTAGGTTAATACCTTTAAAGTTAACTTCTCGAGTTGGTTTGATAGCGCAGGGATGCTTTGGGGCATGCTTTGTCCTCGCTGTAGCTAATGCTACATGGGAGAAGTTGAGATTAGATCTTACATCGAAGTTTTTAGCTGTGCTTAAAAAGCTTGTTTACTTGGATTTCCCTCGCTGGTGTTTTCCATTATCTCCACGTCTTTGGTGCCTCTTTGAAACGCCTGGCTCACCTGGGAAGCGGTGGCAAGAAGCGTCCTCCTTACTTGGCAGGTCCACTTGCTCCTGTACGGAGTCTTATTGTAAGCGCTGGTCTTTGTCCCGAAGAACCAGTTACGTCCCTAGGACCTGTTTTCTTCTTTTCTATCTTTTCTTGCAGTAAAGAAATATTTTAAACTTAACGGTGCTTTTTGCAACGCCACAGCATTAAAGCAGAATGTGCTGGTGGACTCTTCCTTCCTTTAACTGGTGAAGCTGAACATCAAACTGGACTGGCTGTCACACCTTGGGAGGGAGCACAACATGTACTGTGTGTGGCCACCACAAAACACCTGCCACCTTCTCTCTCCCCTCTGTGGAAGGGAGGAGCAGCTTCAGGTGGCTTGGCCTGGGCCATCTGAGGGAACATGGAAAAGTTCAGCAGACTGGCTGTTTTTCTGCTCTTTGTCTCCAATCCTGCTGGAAGGAAACCAGGCAGAGACAGACGTCAGGTTTCACGTGACGATTAATCCAAAGTGACAGGAGCTCGTGCCTAGGCAGGAGAAGAGCTGGGAAAGCTGTGTGGTGTAGGGGAACCCGATGGAAATGTCGCTGGCTTTCTATGGCTGGTTTATGCTTTGAATTGATTTCTCTTACAGCGGGATCTGTCTGGCCACAAGAACATTGTTGGGTACATTGATTCCAGTATAAACTCAGTAAGCAGCGGCGATGTCTGGGAAGTGCTGATACTAATGGACTTCTGTCGAGGTGAGTGCGGCCATGACGTATTGTCCCGTGGTAGGTTTGTGGCTTTTCAGGGCCTACAGGTAACCTGCACAAAATCTTCCTTTAAAAAAAACCCAACCAAACCTGTTCCTAGGCCTGGCCCGTCCTTGGCTACCGAGGAACCGTTCTGAGCAAAGCCAAAAGCGGCTGTGGAGCAGGGGATGATACGTGAGGCTGTGTTGACCCCGGTCGTGGGGCTGGTACCACCTCTGCCTCTGCCTGTGGTGGTCTGAGATCCTTTCTGTTGTGAAGGAGGACCCTTAAATACAGGCTGTCATTTTCCACAGGCTGGTCTGCACGAGAAGTGACTCTTCTATAGCTGCCAGGCTGTGGCATGAAATCCTCCTTCACTTTGTCATATCTCAGGCTTTTTTCCACTTCAGCCTGACAGGATTGTTGCGGAAGAAGCTTGAAATGGATAATGTGAAGCCACAAAGCATTCCTTTTACCTCTGACCTTTTTTCACTGGGCTGTCTCTAGCCAGATGGATTCTTCCAGTCTTTCCCAGCTGTCCCAAAGCTTTGATCTTTTGTGGCTAGGATGTGGTCTTTGGGAAATGACGTGCGTGCTCTGCTCAAATGCCTCTCGCAGGAATAGTGTTAAGCAAAAAGAATGTTTTGGCCAGGTGACTTCAGAAGTCTGTGGCTGTTTTGGATGGTGGCAGCTGAGGGAACCAGGTATTCCTGGGACCGTTCCGAAGCCGGGTGCATTGTAGGAAGAACAAGGAGATGCTACAAGGCCTTTGACCGTGGACAGTACAGCTTTGTGTCCTGCCCCTGCCCCCTGTGCTGCTTCATTTTGATGCAGGAATCTTGACTAACTCGCTTTGAGCTTGTTTGCTGGTAAAAGGCAGGACCTCACCTGTAATTTCACTGAAGGACTCTCTACATAAGCTCTCTGTGAGCTTAAACCTAAATATTGCAAGGAGCGCTGTAAGAAAGAGACCTGGCGGCGCTGGTAAATCCATCCTCGCTCGGAATGCGCTCCCTCCAGCTGCGTCAGCCTCCCCTCTGTGCCAAACTTTGAGCTGAGGAAGTAAAATCCATCCTCCTAAGGTGCTTCCTTCCATCTGAAAGGAGGAGAGCTGCAAGGTGCTATCTGTCACCTGGCTGCTTTTTGCCAGCTGCTCTGCTCAGCACACGCCTGCCTCTGGCTCCAAGCTCCCGCCCGCAGCGCAGGGATTGCTGTTAAGACGGTGGATTTTTCTCATGCTCCTTTCCTTTTGTGTCAGATAGTTTCCAAACCAAATCAGGGTGTCTTTGTGTGCAGAACTGCCCTCGCTGCGAGTGTGAAATGTTCACAGCTGTGCTATTTATTAAGCTGAGCTTTTCTTTTGTACCACGAAAATAGAGGTTTTTCCGACCCTGGCGGTGGGGAACGATGCAGTTTTGCTTTGCCAAAGGTTCAGAAAGGAGTTTGCTTGGGTTTTTTTTTTTTTCCTTTGTGTATATAGAAGGGTTTGAGGGGGGGGGGAAGAACCTCTGCCTGGATTGTTTCGGAAAGGCTTTTACACCGACTAAACCTCAAAGTTGAGGCAAATTCAGGACTCATTCATGAAAACTTGCTTTTGTTTCGCCAGAGATTCCCTTGTTACTGATGGATTTTTATTTTTTTTTACTGCTCTGTGACTTTAACCAAGCCACTTGACAGTGTGTGGGCTTTTTGAGCACCTACCTTTCTCCCTCCTCTTGCTGAGAAGTGACAGTTTTGTGGACTGCGGGCATTGGAGATCCAGCTTTTTATTCTTCTAGTCTGACAAAAAAAAAAAAAAAAAAAGTCTGATTTTTAAAGAAGAAAGAAAAAGATCTGGCTTAGTCAGAATGGCATTTGAGTGTCACTGCAGCCAGGTGACCGCGGGGCTCAGAGGGGAACTCGGTGCTCTCTAAGCATTGCCCAAAGACAAGAGGAGAGGTAACAGATACACAACCCCCCCTGGGATTTAGGCGAGGAAATGAGAGTGAAACAAGGTGAATAAAGGGCTTGCAAAGAGCCCCTGGGGAGAGGCTTGGTGTGAATTCTCAATTTGAACTCATGAACTTGTTGTGCGCCAACTGGACAGCCACGGTTACAGCGACCCACGTCGGCCGGAACTGGGGCTTAGACCGGGTCTTGTTTTGCATCCCCGCTCTGGTTCTTGATGCCTCTTTCTCCTCAGGAGGTCAAGTGGTGAACCTCATGAACCAACGCCTGCAGACGGGCTTCACGGAGAGCGAGGTCCTGCAGATCTTCTGTGACACCTGCGAAGCCGTAGCCAGGTTGCATCAGTGTAAAACGCCGATAATCCACAGGGATTTGAAGGTGAGTTGTGGACTCCGGTAACACAGCAGAGAGTTTGTGTCCTCCTTAACGTGGCTGTTTGCTGCCTACGCCGCTAGCGGGTTTCTGTTGTTAGTAATGAGGCAAAGTGGGCATAAACACCTCTCTATTGGAAGATAAAAAAAGCAATGAGCCTCTCGTTGCCGCTTGCCATATGTTTACCATCGACTGGAAACCCCTCTGCAAATGTTTGTGAGTAACTCTGGTTTGTGCCAGAACGTAGCCGATGAATTATTCACGGTGACTCTCTACCACCTGATGATGTTATGAGGTAGTTCACAAAAAAACCTGCTGGAAATTTGTTTCCTGGACCCACGTTAAAAGATGGTGGCCTTGGGGCAGGAGTTGTTAGAAGCTTTTGAAACTGGCCTCTAACTCTGTGTGTGTGCTCAGCTGAGAGCAGAGCTGGGCCAGCGGGGAGAGCTTTTGAAAGATCCCATGCCTATAATCGAACAAAAAGTCCTTCTCTTCCCTCTCAACTGCCTTGTAAAATGCCCGAGTAACTCAGCCAGGAAGGAGGCTCCTGTGTACATTTGAAATTCAGATGTGCTTTGTGGGTCAAGTTCTGTTTTCAGAGCCCTTAAAAGACGTTTGTTTTGTGCCGTCGGCCGTTGGCTCGTAGAAGCAAAAGACGCCACGTGTGCCAAGGTAGCGCAGGAGGAAAAAGCTCCTCAGGGTTTGGTATCCTTTGGCATGTTTCGAATGAGTGCGACCCCGCTGCTCGATCAGTTTTAATGTAGGAAACAAGTTTGACAGCTTTCTTTTTTTTTTTTTTGCTTTTTTCTAGAGAGAAATTGGTGGAGTCTTATAAATTTGAGGCCTGGATTTAAAGCTGTTAAGGTCTGTGGGCATCTTGCAGGAGGTTTGTACAGGCAAGGAGACCTGGGGTGAGCGGATGAGGCTTAGGAACCTGAACCTCTCTGGTTGAGATTACTCCTCCTGTTGCCTTTTTGGTGCATCCTTGGGGGGTTTGAATAAAGAAGAGACTTATTATGCAGCACATGAATCAATTCCGGGATATCAGCGATGGCTTCGCGCTGTTGATCTTGAGCATTAGTTTCTACGCTGAGCTGCGGTCAAAAGGGGTGGTTACGTTCTGATGTCCGGCCCGCTGCTGCGTGTTTAGGTCACTAGAAGTTTTGCAAGGCCTGGCTCTTGGTTGGTAAGCCGTGCCCAGGGTCAGAGCCTCGGCCCTTCCCTGCTTTCAGACACGTTTTCCAGTTGAATATCGTATTATTATTCCATGAAAGGTCTCTTCCAACCTGAACAATTCTCTGCTTTCCTGCTGGGTTGACCTGTGGAGCTCCAGGCACAACTGGGGCTCAAAGTGCTACCGCAGACCTAATGCTTTAGCTGTGTTTTGACTTTACTGGAGTGCAAATTTAAGACTGCCAAAGGAGAGCTACAGTTCCAAGAGAGATTAAAGGCCAGAGAAGTTTTGTACAAGTTCTGAGTGTAAGGAAAGTCGCCCGTTGGGTGGTTTGTTGGGGTGAACACAACCCCGTTGCGGAGTTGGCCGATGTTGAATTCGCAGACAGCTGCTCGGGGATTGGAGGCATTTTTTTATTTAGGTTTCTCTTTTTTTTTTTTTTCCCCCCTTCCAGCTCTTTGAAGTTGCTGGAGGTTCCTGCCTGGAGCTCTCTGCCAGCAGAAGGGGTGGTGTGAATGGTCTTTAAGTCCTTTCAGACAAATGCAGCTGGATTAGTTTCACTGGCCGACGGCTGCGAGTTTGAATTAACCCAACAAGCTTTGCCTGAAGCAGAACCACCTCCTGTTGGCACAGTCTCCAGCTGATGGAAGTGACCGGTGGCAGGGACAGCAGCACCTTTAAGCCGTGTGCCTGTAGGCAAATGGGGGCATCTCACTGTGAGTAAAGGCCACGGAAAAGATAGTATGTCACCTCTGTGTGTGATTATTAAGCCATGAGGACCCCTCTAGAGGTGGGGTTTGCAGGTATTTTCCCCACCCTCAGGGTTCCTAGGTCGTTGGTGTTGCAGGGCGTTCTCTACGAAGTTTAGTTTTGTTTTCTCTGGAGTGAGAACAAAAGGCCTAAGCTAAAGTTAGAGAAATTAACAGCAAAGAACCTTCTCCTGGCTCTCTGTTGTATTACCTTGAGTGGGAAGCTTCTGCTTCGAAGTTGGAATCTGTGCAGCGAAACTGTAACTGTCAGACCCCAGAGGGTTTAGTGAGGTTGTGGGAGGGGAAGATTTGGCTAGGGCTGATGGGAACGATTTCCATAACTACCCTCTGCCTGGTGGCAGTTGTTTCCATAACTTGTTTTATTTTTAACCTTGTCTTTCCAGTCTCACATCCTATAACTCGCATTCATTCAAAGCACCAGCTTAAAGCCAGCTTTGATTTCTACAGCTCAGAGCTTTCTGCAGTGAGAGGTCTCCTGCTTCTGCTTGTGATGCTTCTGCTGGTCTGGACACATCTGGTTCCAGGAGTAGATGGCTGGCTCGCAGAGGACTTGCTGATTTCTCTTGTAGGAGCACAGCAGTGGGCACCAAAATACCATGTCAGTCAACCCCGAGGAGGCTGTTGATCAAAACAATCTTTCCTTTCCATCTCCTCTTTCCATCTTTCCCTGAGTTCTGAAATAACATGAGCACAACCTTCTGGTTAAGGATTTAGTTTCTTCTGCTTTCATTTTAGCAGGAGTCCTTCCAGTGTTGCACTTCTCTGTGGCGTGATAACGCAGTCCCGCTGTGCTGCTGTTATCTCTCTGCCTTCCATCACCCTTCTTTGTAATGCCAAGTCTTGCCCTGACGCCACCAACAAGCCTTTGCCTGGAATTTCTTTGGACTGATCTGCGTTCAGAGTGGGACAAGTAAAATTGTTCACTCCTCTGCTGGTAAACCTGTGGTATCGACCGTGTTGAGAATGTGCCTGTGCCAGACTCAGTGCCCTTAGGTGTCCCGCTGCGTTCACTTCTGGGCTATGAAACACCAAAGAAGCTTTCAGAAGTAAATAGTGAGTGGTGCCCGGGGAAGGAGGGGAGCTGAACCATCTCTAAAGAGACCTGAAGGCACTGGAAGGCAGTTGGAAAGCGTACCTTGGCCGTGCATCCCTCCCAGATCGCCACGTGAACTTGGAAATACCGGCTTTAGAAGCTGTCGGTCTCCCGGCAGGATAACGTGTGGTGTTTTTCCCCTACTCCGCTCTCGTGAGACCCCACCTGGAGCACTGTGTCCAGCTCTGGTGCCTCTACCACAAGAAGGTCGTAGACCTGATGGAGCAGGGCCAGAGGAGGCCACAGAAATGCTCTGAGGGCTGGAGCCCCTCTGCTGGGAGGCCAGGCTGAGACAGTTGGGGTTGTTCAGCCTGCAGAGGAGAAGGCTCCAGGGAGACCTTGCAGCTCTTGCAGCATGTGAAGGGGGCCTCCAAGAAAGCCAGGGAGGGACTTCTGAGCAGGGCTTGCAGTGACAGGATGAGGGGTGATGGCTTCAAACTGGCAGAGGGGAGATTTGGATGAGAAATTAGGAAGCAGTTCTTCCCTCTGAGGGTGGTGAGAGCCTGGCACAGGCTGCCCAGGGAAGCTGTGGGTGCTTTATTGACCACTGGATGTGTTCTAGACCAGGCTGGACAGGGCCTTGAGCAACCTGGTGTCGAGGGAGGTGTCCCTGCTATGACAGGAGGGTTGGAACATGATCTTTAAGGTCTCTTCCAACCCAAACCATTCGATGGTTTTGCTGGTTAAAGGCTTATTCTTCATCCCTCACCAGTCTGGCTCTGCATGGACTTTCTACTACTTAAATCTTCAGCCGAGGCAGGCATCTGCTCAGCGAGTAAAACCAGAAGCCAGCTACTTTCTGCAGCTAACAAAACTTCAGGCAACTCATCATTTGCCTTCAAGATTTTTAATTTGGGGTCTAAATTGGGCTTTGGAAGTTGGCATGTCAGAGAGTGCAGCCGGAGCTCTCAGCAGCGCTGAGAACTGGGTTGCAGCTTTCTGAGCGTTGGGCTAGAAGATGAACCCTCCACACTGGAGTTTGCTCTGCCCTGCCAGGCAGGAGCAGTCATTCAGGTGCTTTGTTTTGCTGTTTGTGGTTTCTTTGGCTGTTTTTCCTGGAAGTTACTCTTTGCTGGATAGTCCCGTGCTGATGTTCATGAAAACCTGCAGGACGATTCAGTGAGAAGTCACAGCAGAACTTCTCGGCCACGTCAAGTGGAAGGATTCTTCTGGAAACATTTGGGGGGGGTTTGCAGGGTGTAGGGAATAATGCTGTGGGTGCTGATCTGCTGGGAGAACATCTGTGTGCAGGGCTCTGTTCAAAGCAGATGGCTCAAAGAGGGGGGAAGGGGGGGTGTTTAACCCTTGGTTTCAAGCCAGCGTTTCCCCCTTCAGCTGCTCTAATTTGGCTGCTTTTTCTGATGCTTAAAATGCTGACGACTCCTTTCCGTCTTGTAAAGATCATCCTGATGGTCTGCTGCCAAAAGCTTTTGTTAGCAAACGCTTGTGTGGTGATTTTTCCCTTTCATATTTTCCTCATCTTTCCCCCTTTTCCCCTTTCCCCTCTGCCTTCCCGCCCGCCGCACAGCCGCGTCCGTC
>JAAGNO010031354.1:23614-42496 GCA_033439905.1 Ceryle rudis
TTATCTTTAAACTGAAATTTATATTCAAGAATAATGATACAGTTTCTAAAAACATGCCATCTCAACCTTCTATTTTTGCACTGATTTCTTGCTCTCTCTTCTGTCCTCTTGTTTTCCTCTGGATTTTTTTTTTTCATCCATTTTAGCTAAAATAGTAACACGAGCTAGTTAGGTAATTATATTTAACATTTCTGAGTTGGTTTTGTTAGTTTTCCATAAATAGTCGACAAATACTCTTATTAGAAAAATCATGAACATTTTGACCCCTGTAAAAAAACAATGCAGACAACTTAATTGCATCTATTACTTTTAGTTAGGCTCAGAACGGCTACTGATGTCTCTTTGTATGAAATTCAGACGTTTGCTGTGGTGTTTTGCAATTTCATGAGGCGGTTTTTGTGACAAGACCATTTTTCCTGCTCTTCATAAGTATTTGGAGGATGTCAACAGAAATGTCAGAAAAAAGACAAGGGGTGACATGCCCTTTTCAAGCTGCTTTTCTGATCCTAAACTTGTCAGGGCAGGAAAGATTTCTTCATGCCACGGACTATTCCTTCCGACCGCTGTTGTTGTTTTTTTTTTTTTTTTTCCATTTTTTCCCCCCCCCCCCCTTTTTTTTTTTTCTTTTAAATTGGTGTAAGTGAGAAGGAATAAAGGAATAAAAAGATCTGCCTGTTATCATCACTGTATTAACACGTAAAAAGCTGCCAGTACCTACCATCTAACTAAGACTAAAAAGGCACTTAGTAACAGAATGGCTTGATACTGTGGAAGAGCTTTAATAGCTGCTTAGATCAATCAGTGTCTCATCGGTCTTGACAAGTTTCTGATTTTATGGGCTGTGCCTATTTGGAGCTGTTATTAGTCTAAAAGTTTTAAAGGTTCGACAAGACTAAATTCAGATTGGATTGCCATTGCAGTGCAGGCCAGTAATTTCTTCATGGTTATGGTAAAAGCAGGCAAACTCATTCCTTATTAAAAGGTCATCTTTTCCACCATTTTTTAGTTTTTTTCTAGACTTGTTCAAGAAAGAAAAAACAAAGATGGTGAAGTTACCAGAGACTATCCATGATGGCAAGATAAACTGAAATGAAGGTGCTAAGTATGAATTAATGCGGCAGTGGTCAAGCTTAGTATTATACTTGATGTTTTCTTAGTCATCACTTTCTAAGATGAATGTGTGTAAGACATCAAGATGTCAATGAGTGATAACTGTGTGCAGCTAAAAAGCAGATGTTTTACCAGTTAAATGAAATATCATAAAATATGAACACAGTACTGAAGGAAATCAGTACTGAAAATCACAATACTGATAGTGAAACCAGAAGAAAAGGGTTGCTGTTTGATAAAGAATCTGGAATATTGCTTTGACAACCTAAGCCACTGCAGTACTGCCAGCTGAGGAATATATTTATGAGGAATATATTTATGTCTTCCTAAGATGAATTGTAAAACTCCCACTCAGTTTGGCTTGGGAAGGAATTGAGCCATGCTATTTTTGCACAAATCTAATCATTCAGCTTTTTTTGGTTTAAATTAGAGTAGCCTCAGGACTTACATATGCTGGTTGGTGCAAATGGGATAGTGGTGTTTCACAGGATGGGGATTGCCTTGTGAGTAACCTGTTGCAGCTACAACAGTGCCTGCCTCCTAGCACATTGCCTATTACAGATAGAGAGAAAAAGTGATAAAATAATGCTTACACATGTTTGGTTTCAGGTGAGGGTTTTCCTACCTAAGGGAATACATGGCTTTTCTAGTGCTGTGTGAGGCTGCATGTAATCCAGAAAATCAACCTGTATAGCTGCAGATTTAACACAATTAATACTAGTTCTTATTTTCAACTGGCTCACTGTGTTTCCAGTGCAAGTTTTTATTGGCTAAGAATGGTGGGCTTTAAATAATTAATTAAGTATTTTTGTTGTGATTTAAATTTAAAAAAAAAAAAAATATTCAAAATAAAAAACTTTTCCAACTATAGACTAATAATAAAAAGCTTATGTTTTGGAATTTGGTTGGTAATGAGTGGATTTTGCTTTGTGTGCTTTTGCACCTTCAGCTTTGTCACTGACAAGAAATCTTTGTTTCTGAGCTTTTGGGTTACTGATCTCTTCATGGTACCATATTTTTCTGTCAGATTTCAGAGCTTTCAGATACAGACTGAATGAATAGTTTAAGAAAACTGGAGTTGAATTTGAGAGTGTGTTACATCCAAGCTGTCTTTTACCATCCAGCTGGAAAGAGGATGTGTTTGTAGTGGCAGATGACAACTGGCAGTGATCAAGACAACTCTGCTCCAGCTGTTTGCATGGATAGCTTTTCACTTCACTGTAATGTCTGCAGCAATTGGCTCTGCTGGATGTAGACGCAGTAGCAAAGTGAAAAATACAGTGATGGGAGTGACTTCTCGGAGGTCTTTTGGTGACTTGAGTGCAACACATTATAGTCCACTGATGGAATAACAGGGTATAATTTCTTGCTGTGTTTGTTTCACGACTCTTTGCATAAATGGAGAAGTTCAGTCTTTAAGATTGTGATAACTTTGAAAGCAAGTCAAAAAGGTAATGAGTAGATTTTGTTCCCCCTCCTCAAAACAAAGCAATTGAAGTGCTTCCAATGCTTACTTGTCCCATGGCTGTACAAACAAGACGTTGCAATTCCTACTTTTTTAAGAAATTGCTTTCCCTGTTTTGTTATAAGTGTAATAATTTGCTACCTGACTGTGGACACAGAGTAGCCAAAGACTCCCTTGGATTTGATCATCTAGGCTTGAACCCTAAGCAGTGGTCATGCCTAATGACATAGCAGAGCACTTGGAAGTACACAGCTGTAATCTTATGAAAGTCAAAGGAGTGTAGGCATGTACCAGAATTAACACAGACATTCAAAAATCATGAGTGAGACTGAAAAGACAAAACCAGTCTACCATCCCATAAATCTGATATAGAAATAATAGACCATTAATTGTCCCTTTTTAGATTCTCTGTTTTACTTACAAATTTCTAACTTGAGAAGTCACTCCTTCAACTCTCTCTGTACAGTTGTGAGAGAAAAAGAGCATTTGGGTTAGCTGAAAGATGAAATTAGGTTGTAATTTGCATGATTTGCCATGCTTGAGCAGTTGGTCCTATAAGGAGGGTATAAAGTATCCTTTTTTGCTTAGTCACAGTAAAGTCATAAGTATTGATGATTTTTAAAGTAAATGTGCACCATTTGATTGCTAAACTATAACCTTAAAATCACAACCAGTTGAAATATTCAGCATAGGAAATCCAAGAGTGCTGAGCTAACAAAACATTTGAACAGGTCCTTGACGTGCTTCTAAATATGGATGCAGATGGCTTTAATGAATATTTCATCTAGGGGACTTTACTAATTAAGAACCATGTCTCAAATGAAACTTGATAAAACTACTGTTGTGCTTTTAAAATTTTAAATCTATGTCACCTATTAAATGATCTATGAGTACATTGCCTTGTGTGTTTTCTGGTGTGGGTAAAAGGAGATAAATGGATAAAGACTCCATTATCTTTTCTTTGTATTGTTCAAGGCTTAAGAGAGAGGTCTTGTCTTTCTTTGTGTGAAACTGCATGTTTATTTCAGGAACTTACTGACTTGTATTTGAATATTCTGGTTTCAGTCATACCAAGATTTCTATAATTATCACCATGCAGGGCTGAAATTTTGTAAGGATCTAACTGGACAAAATACAGAAAAAAAAATTCAAAAGTATTGCATTGCATTTTCATTTTCATTGGAAAACCGTTTTCTCTCTGAAGTATGAAAATGGCCAGGTTCAAAACCCAAAGAAGGGCATTAAGGAAATGTATTATAAATATTTATGTAAGCATTTATTGGTGTTCAGCTGAGCTGCTAACCTTAGAGTATGTGTTGTGCTTTAAGTGCTCTTCTGTGAAGCTCATCCAAAGCCTATGGGTTATATCACTTAGATGATATTCTGTAGGGACTTGCAAAATACATAGGCTTTCTTCTTGCTTCCTGGTTGGGAAGAGTACGTCTCCCTGCATCCATATATTTCACAGCTGTTACTTGCTAAGTTTCCTAAGTGGAGACTAAAATCCATAACATCTGTGCAGATAGGAAAAAAAAAGCAGTATCAGATATCTTTGCTGTGCAGAGCTCTGTGGTCATGAGTTAAATCAAGTTTACTGTCTTTTTTTACTGCCTGTGTTGCTATTGGGATTATCATTATTTGTGTCACTGTCATCCATAGGAGCTCCAAATGTGGGCTGTTACTGCATTGTTCTAGGTGTAGAACAAAAAACCGTTAAAAGCTTGTATGGAGTATGTCAGAAAGACAACACTGTCAACCAGGAGAGAAAAGAGGTGAAATGTGGAACAGACTTGTTTGGAGTGATTGCTCTAGTCTCTGGCAGTCAAAGAGGTTTTTAGGTTGTTGTAACCGTCAGGGCATAGGTGGGACTTTGAAGAAGGCATTTTGCAGATATTTATAGTGAGTATCTTGCAAATGAGAGAATAGGGAATTTCCTGAGAGCACCCTTGTGCTCACTTTGCATTCCTGCTCCATTGTGAAGGCTGTGGTTCAGAAAGGTAGAAAACTAAAGAAATATTTCAGTTGTGGAAAGCAGGTTGCTTACAGATTTGTGAACTAATTTTCTGATGAACCTCTGTGATGCACTCTGAGACACAGATTTAAGGACTACTTAAAATAATACCCTTAAGGATCCAACAGCATATATAGCTAACCTGATGCTTCACAGCAACCACAGGTGTTCTTGTAACCTTCCGTGCGGTGGCTGCCACGGATGGTCTCTGTTGCAGAGGCACTCTGGGGAGCAAAATTCACTTACATTAGGCTATGAAACACTTCCCTTTCCTCCCCTCACCCCCAGAGTGAGTGGCGACAACAGGTTTTAGCCCTAAACTGTGTCCTTAATGGCTTCCTAGTTGATTAGGTACATATACCATGTGTAGATTAGATTGTTCATCTGAACTTGTTTCCTTTGAAGGAGAAAACTAACACATTCCACTAGAATATTAAAAATAAGACAACAAATGGCACATCGGGAAATTACACTTAATAGCTCATTTACCCAAGGGAGGCTTTGCTATATTTAAGGTAAAGATCGTTTGACAATGAGAAATACAACAGCATACTTTTCTATTTACCTTGAACATGTTGAAAGAGAGGGAAGATCTTAGCTTAAGTCAGCATTTACATGATAGTTCATGATGAGATTTCTGATCACGTACTTATATGTAGGCTGAGGAGATGAGGATGTGCTCTTCCATCTGCTTGTCCCCACAGCCTGTCTTGACTTTCATAATTGCCTCAGACTGCAGCAACAATAGTATGCTGGTGTCTTAGGCCACTGCAGAGAATTATCAGGACCTGCACTGCTAATTAAGAGAAACTATTAAAAAAATAGAGTTTTCCACTATTTTAAACATAATAACAGGATACTGAATTATAAAACATCCTGAGTATCTCTACTACTGGTGATATTGTTGCACCTTCTGTTTCTTTCTGATGATATAATTGTATTTGTGTTTCACTTAATTCATTATAGCTGCTTTTAAAAAAGAAATAATTGTAGAATACAAGAATAGCTGTATGACCAGTTCATGTGATTTCCTTCTGACAGCACAAAAGTTTAACAGAAATTTTCATGATAAATTATTTTCTTTCTCTTTTCAGGTACCATGATCAACAGGATGTTACTAGCAACTTCCTTGGAGCAATGTGGTTGATTTCAATAACTTTTCTATCCATTGGATATGGTGACATGGTACCTAATACATACTGTGGGAAAGGAGTCTGTTTACTCACTGGAATCATGGTGAGTGTTTCTGAAGTTATTCATTGGATATGAGATTAAGTTTGCTACAGCCATGAAAAAATATTTCTTTGTTGGCTTGTAGAGTGTATACTCACACCGTTCCCATGGTCTTCCATTCCTGTTGATGGAATGGAAAGTTTTCTGCTTTGTTGTGTAAGATTTAGCAGCTGTGTAATGAAATACCCCAACATAATTTGCACTTCAAAATCTCGATAAGTCTTCCATTAAATGTTAATGTATCATATCATCCTAATTATCTTTGAAAATGTGTAATTGCACCAGTACTAATAATGAATCTCCATTGCTGGCTTTTGTTTCTTAAAATTAAGTTACTCACAAACAAACCATGATGGTAGCTCATCTCCTAAAGGCTTTTGCTTGAGCATAGATTTTCTGCTCATTTTTTTATCAGTCTAATAACACCTAGCCATAGCATTCCACTGCTTTAAGTGGATTTATGTAGCGCAGTTTGCACTGTAAGAGTTTTGGTTACAATTGATACAATGCAGCAATTGTTAGTTCATGCATATTTAGTATATATTTATTAACTGTACTTCATGTCTGGTTTTATGTTTTCTGTATTGCACCATTTGGTCAAAGTTAGGCAGGGAGTAAGGTGATATAACGTCTGGGAAATGTATGCATATCTACAGTAAATTAGAAGTAAAAAATCTCCAAACTCTCTAACAGTTTTATTTGTATTAGCTCCTGTGTAAGTGTCTATATGAATCAGAAGGGCAGAACGAATCATATATACTGTATCTAAAAGTAAGATGCATACTCATTTCAACATTTTTGCCACTGATTATGAGTAATACAGCTCCAGTATCTACCTCTGTTAAAATAGGTGTATTGGGATTATGGCTGAAAACAAATTATATCAAATAGTTGTCCCTTTTGAACAGGTGTTTTGGTAACATTTTCATTTGTAGGAGAGTATTTAATGTTCAAAGAATAAAATACATCAATGCATTTTTGTAATGTTTAATAATTTTGTTTTAAATGCCTTTTAAAAATAATTAATTAATATGTAAACATCTGACAGGCTTCAGGTTATTGTCCTTTATTGAAAAAAAACTTCCAGTGCATTTGCCAGTCATGGCATGTGTGTATCTCCTTATATACAAAATTTGAAATGTAGGTGGAAAGTAGAGGCTGAAAGCAGAGGAATGACTGAGAAGGCTTTTTAAAGGCTGTTGACTAAACTCAAATCTGCCATCTTCTGGGGTATCTGCCTTTGCTTCTCTTTCTGAGATGGATTTTGATACCAAAGAGAATAAAATGTGATCATAAGTTCATTAGGAAAAAAGGAGGACAAGCAATATATATTCCCATGGGGATGTGCAAAAAAGGGACAGAACCCTGTTATAAAGCTTTCCTTCATCCCAGGCACTGTTTAGAAATACTTGGAAGACAGAGGTATCAGATCATTTTGTTCACTGAGATTGTTCAGCACTTTTCAGCATTTCATTATGAAAAAAATTTCCAGTAACAGAAATCCAGGACCTTCAAAGCCCTGCAGAAGTGGAATGAGAATAGTAGCATTCATGCTAATCATCTGTGGTTTTCACACTGCTATTACATTTATGCTAGTGAAATTATAGCAGCATCTGGACTGTTACTTTGAATAGCTGTGGGTAGGCTTATGATGTTATTATGATGAAAGCAAGGTTAAAATAAAATCATAAACCAGACTCCAGATTATTGCAAACGTTATTTTATACGCTTGTGAATGAACCACACAGGAGCTGAAATTTGTCATTTTGCTTATGACAGCACCATTTGGTTTCAGATGTAAAATTATTTTTGGTAGTTGTTTCCACTGTTCTGATGAAGTACTGAAGTACTGATTAATATGTACCATTTGCACACATGTAATTTTTTTTTCACAACTGAAACAAGATTCTGATGAAAGTCAGACTTTTAAAATGTATGGATAACAACTTCATGTCTTTGTTGTTTATGATTAAAAACTGCAGCTGCTTTGAAGTATAAAGGATTCAATCAGAAACTCCTGGTTTGAGTTTGGGATATATACCTCCGGAGACAGAAAGCATTCTTAACCAAAAAAATGAGCCAGGTAGCTGGTGTGTGATGATAGGTAAAACAATAGTGAAAGACCCCTAATTACATTTTAAGGACATCCACAGTATGGCTTTGGCAAACATCATCTTTGAGAAAAACATTATGAAGCAACAGGAGAAAATAAGATGTTGAAATTACTGATTTATTTATTTATTTATTAAAAATAAAGTATCTGAAATATACAAAGTATGAAATAGTGAACATACTAATGAGCTATCTTCCAGGCAAATGTGG
The DNA here is from genome assembly GCA_033439905.1 of Ceryle rudis. Taxonomy (NCBI): domain Eukaryota; kingdom Metazoa; phylum Chordata; class Aves; order Coraciiformes; family Cerylidae; genus Ceryle; species Ceryle rudis. The sequence goes on from JAAGNO010031354.1 coordinate 31,756, forward strand.
AATAGAAGAAAGTTTACAAGTCTTCATAATAAGTCTTTAAAATAAGCTACTCTTCTGAATCTCATAAAATAACTAATGAATGTTTGTTTTGGAAAAGATAAGATCCTGAAAGAACACTCTTACTGATTTTTATTTTGATAGGAGTGGTTGATGGTCTTATTAAAAGATACACCAGGATAATTGTTGAATGAATGCAACAAATCTAAATCTAATTTCCTAGCATCTGAAGTAGCAAATACATTGTTGGATTAATGTGATTTATATTACATGCCAATGAGCTTTTGCTTTTGGTTTAAGGTCACTGTTGGAAAGGGTTGAAGAAATACTTGTGAATATAGCAGTAGTTACACAGACCACTGAAGAATTAATAATTGGCTTTGCAAAACTGGTGGCCCATGGAGGACTCCTTTTGTGTCTTGACCCCAGTGAAAGGATAGCCCGGGTGCACTGGCTGTCTTCCCACTTCTGCCTCAGGAATTGCTTATTCAGCAGTGGAAATTGGGCTGCTGAGGCTGAACCCTGCATTGTGCTCCAGCCTGGAAAGCAGACCTATTGCAGTGTGCTGATGGAACTAAATTGTGCTGGCTAATGAAACTGCAGCTACTGCAATCCTGAGGCACTGGTTCAAGGGACATCTGTTAAATTCTTCTAATACACACTGCTGGAAAATAGGAAAATCTTTACATATACTCAGATTACACCAAAAGGAAGAAATCCTTGAGAATTGGTAAGAAGCAAAGAAGTCTGACTGATGTATTAGAAAAATAAATAAAACCCCCACCTTGTGAACAAAGAAGGGTAATAATGAAAAAAATATGTACTTAAAAATATGTTGAACAATTTGCTTTTTGACATTGCAAAGCATTTAAATATGTGAAATTTTGATTAAACTACGGACAGCGCAATACAGAGTTAGTGGCATAGGTTAATGCAGAGATGCTTTACAAGAAGGCAAGTGAAACTGAACTGAGTAACTTGACTACCTATCAGTGTTTTTCAGTGAGATTTCACTAGGCAGCAGTAGTAGGTTTTAGTCCAGGTGCACTATAAATAGGATACCAAATGTGTCCTCTGCCTTCTGTGTACATTAGGTAGGTCTGCAAGAGCATGATGGGTGGATAGAAATACAAGTGCTGTCACTGTTACCAAACTGGATATAGAGGAGATGGGTAGACCTGTGGCACCTTCACCATGCCGTTCATCTTGTCGGAGTTTCTCTGCCCGATGAAGATGCCATTCATGGTTGTCAGTGCACATGCAAGCAGATCTCTCAGATCTTGGTCATCAGGCTGAGCTCAGCTACAGGTGGAGCACCTTGTGCTGGTGCTAGGCCCAGCTGCTTATTTAGGCAGCATTTTGACCTCCCTAGTGGCTTTTTGGAGTTAGGGCCTTGGAGTGCTTTGCCAAATTTTCCTTGCTTTATGAGTATAATGAGATTAGCAAAAATTTAAAGAATGGGAGTAGAAATTGTTCGAAGTAAAAAGAGGGGCCAAATGTGAGAATATACGGGAAGATGCCTAATTATTAACAGTGAGATGAATAATTTTTACAGAACTTTGTACACTTTTGTATCTATTCAAGATAAAATGGCAATCCATTCTTCCAAATCCAAATACGAAGATCTGTTGCAAGTTTTGAGAACAATTCTTTTCCTTTTACATCCAGCACTATGTGGTGACCTCAGGCTAAGGATGCAGAATATTTCTGTAGAGCCAACTGCCAACACTTAGAAGCAGACTTGCAGAACTAGCAGGTCAAACCTATGGTATTACAATAGAATGGATAAGTCACAATTGTCCTGTCACAGGATGCACAGGGTGGTTGATTATAGCTTGGATGAAGATTGTTTTAAATGAAATTGCTGTTATTTCAGAGTGTCTGCCTCACTAATTCTGAAAGTGCAACTTATATGCTTCTGTTACTGAAGTGAACTCCGAAGAGATCAGTAAGTCTATGAAAGAACCTAATTAATTAGGAAAGTTTTCTTAAATTTACCTCATAGAGGTGGACATGATTAGGTGTTTCTTATGGAAGATTTATAAGTAGCATCTTTTATCTACAGGATTTGAATACCACTCCTGTAGGTGAAGAATACTTATTAGAGTAGTCACAATGCAATCAATGTGTACAATCTGGCCTTAAGGATACTAGGTTTTATTAGTTCTAAATTGTGAATCAGAAATTAACCAGATCTGATTATCTGATTGTAAAGCTTCTCATACTGCAGCTTTTAATGTCCTTGTGGAAGTCTGCATTTAGTTCAAAAGAATCACAATTCCTTTCCTCTGCACCATGACAAAAGTGAGGAGGATGAGGTGTTTCTGCTGTGAGGATAGGGGATACTTGATCTACGGTCATACTGTAGTGTTTGTGCGTACAGACTGGGTCTGAGATAAAATACAGAGAACTATCTACAAGAGGAATGTGGCACCTGGAGTAATACAGTTTTTAACCATGTGATTTTTGTTGGTAGCAAAACCTGACCTGTAACATCTTTGTAATTTAATAGTTACTAGATTGTAAGAAAGAGAGAGAAAAGGTGTATTCTAACTGCGTGGTTAACATTGGTTTCAGATCTTCTGGGATAATTCCTGAAAAAGAGAAAAAAGAAGGTAAACATCAGATTTGAGCAACAAAATATGAAAATTGTTTTATAGAACTTTCTATGGATGTTGTAAATTATTTTGCATATTAATGCCTAAAACACCATGGGATTTTTTATAAAAACTTTTGTTTACATTGTTTCCTTCTTAATAAGTTTCAGAAACACATAATTGTTTATGAAATACAGAAATGTACTTTGAATTACACTCAAAAAGCTGAAAAGGTAAGATTAAGGCTAATACAGTGCTTTGTGGATAGCTACGGTTGAACTGATAGAAGCAATTCAATTTTTTTTAGTAACATTAAAAGAGTAACAGATTGCATTGCTATTTAAAGATTTATCTAGAATGTTTTGCATATTGATCAAGATCTATAATCACAGAATCACAGAATCATTCAGGTTGGAAAGGATCCTTGGGATCATCGAGTCCAGCCATCAGCCCTACTCTACAAAGTTCTCTCCTACACCATATCCCCCAACACCAAATAATAATATTTCAATAGTTTCTAATATCTGGTGGTAAATGGTTAGAGCAATGTGGTGAATAGTTCTGTGGTTAAGAAACCTACTAGAGAAATTTTTAAAATGTGGTATTTTACTTATAGCTCAGTATTTACTTCCCTGAGAGTACAGGAAACTACAAAAAGTTTTGCATGCGAATTGGTAGCATCTTGGGTCCTTGTCTCAGATAGATAGTAGAATTTAATTAATTTGGTTCTGAAAACTGAATAATAAATACAAGTGATGTCAGTTTTCAGAACACATTGTGTTTATTCTTTCTAACGTAATACAACCTAACTGGACAGCATGTTGAGCAGAAATGTAGTATAGAGAAGACAGAACAGTGCTTGAATTATGAGGGTTGAAGCTATTAAAAGTTGGGCTGCTCAGAAATCCTTCAGCTCAGCTACTAGTGTTGTACCAGCACATCAGATTGACAAAATGGAAAGGAACAAACATAGTTTGGGATAGTTTTATGGCTGTGGCTTGCTGGGATGACATTTCTATCTGAAGTAGAGTGACCCCTGAAGTAATAGTGTTGGGTTTGGGTGGTAATTTCAAATGTAAGAGAACGGCAGAGGTTCTACCTCCATTTGAGTAAACAAAATCTCCTGGAAGATGTAACCTTCTTTTAGAATTCAAAAAATAAAGGAAAAAACCTCCCTCTGAAGGTCTTCAGTTTGTACTGGTAGAGAAGGGAAGTTTTTGAGGTGTGAGAGGACAGGTAAACTGTTTCACACTTAGCTCTAGCTAGGAAGCAGTTCAGCAGTGGATGCAGTTCATCAAGTTCAAAGGCACTTAGTGGCTGGAATGAACAGCAATTGTCCCATGATATCTTTGTTTACGTAGTTTACAGGAACAGGCAACTATTAGAGCAAAACTTCTGCTTTGTTTTGAAAAAATGTAATTTCATCTGCAGTAACTTCAGATTTAATATAGCAATTTTAATATACTTTTACACATGTTCTCGTGAAACTTCTGAATTTGCAACAGAAGGGTTGGACAAGAACATCCTTGGTAGCCATCATCCTGAATGATTAAAGTAATGTTTCCCATCAGCCTTGTAGACTGTCGAGCCTGCTGCTTGAGTGAAATCAGATTTCACCTCCTTACTCAGCAAAAAGGTTTTGTATACACTGGTAGAAATTTCGTTGATCTCCAGGGTTTTTGTAGCCATTATGACCACTGAAAGCTTCCCAGGAGCCCAGCCACCAGAGTGCATTCAATTCTTGTGTTTCTTTGTGTTAACACTACTATCATTTATAGGTTCCCCTGTAGAAGAGAGATTGTCTTCATTTCATAAATGATCATTTCATCTGATTTCATCTCAAGCTAGTACCTATCTTGCATTACTCAAGGAGTTTACTTCACCCCTGCTATGACTACCCATTACTATGTCTGGTCAATTTCATATTTGTATATCATATTTAATGCTTTTCATATTATTTTTTTTTTTACAACATTGCTAAAAACCATATGGACTAACTAGAAGTAAAAGAATCTGCTCATCGGCTATTGTATAGATTAGATGTTTAAAAGTTGCAATAAAATTTTAGCTGTGGTGTAGACAAACTCCAGTGAAGACAGTTAGTATCCAGGCAAATACTGAATATATGAAGGTGTAAATAATGCAAAACTATTTTAGGTCACCTTTTTGGATGAGATGGCATAGTTGTTGTCCTATTACTCATTGTATTTTGTTTCACTGTTGCAAGGTTACACATCTCTCCCAGTAAACAACGACAAATGCAAAACCACATTTAAACAAGACCATTTCCCTAGCCTCTGTCTGTCTTGTGTATGGATTCCTCCCTCAGCTTTTGCATTACTTGTTTTGGAGAGGGTTTTTTTTACCTCAAGCAAGACTTTTTTTTATGTTTTTCCCCCTCCTCTGGTGATCCTGTAAGTCCACCTTCTAGAGAGCCAAATGAACAAAATACCTGTTTAAATTCTTACAGGATTTTCATTTTGTGCAGAGCAGCAGGAAGAATGTTGTACCCTTTCTGGTGCAGAGCTAAATTTTCCACCAGAACCTTATGTCTGCAAAGCGGACCTTCTCTCTCTCTCAGTGGATCCCAAAGGAAGTGAGCAAGGAATGTGGCAACTGCCTTCTTTCAGCTACAGGCAAGTATAGCAGGACGTTCTTGTGACAACTACAGCACTAAAGACTGCATTTCACTTCCAGTCCAGTAAACCAAAAGCAGCCAGGAGACTTTCAGCTGAGATGCTCACACACAGCATTGCTTCCTTTCTCACCAATAGCACCCTCCAGGCATATATATGTCCTTCAGGCAGTCACAGAAATAACTTAATTCACTGTTGTCTTCTAAAGGTATTTTGGAACCTTCCCAAAGAAGTAACTAAGTGGAAACGCCAGAGGTGTTTACTTAGAGGAATACAGGGTTTCTCTGCTGACCTAATGCTGTTTCAGTGCAGCTTGTCAGCCAGCACTAGCCATTTGTTGCCTTAGATAACCTTTTAGTTGGAAGAGTTGCAAAAACATCTCTTTGTTTATCACTAAAATTGGGCCTTTACCAGAATGTTAGATGCAGATGTTAGCCTTTGTTGAAGCCTGAACCTTGCAGTTTTGGAGTCACTGTGTATTGCACCAGTGTGAACCCTCAGTCTTAGCACTTCTGAGCAGTAGAAAAGGCATGGTCTTTAACCAAAATTCATAGCCTTACCCTCTATCATTGGATTTAGTAGCTTTTTACCTTCAGCTGCCATGGCTATGTCTGCAGTGGTTGATTTTAATTTAAAATTCTCTGTGGCAATTTTAATTTAGTCAGCTTTCGTCCAGTAATTCTGATGATAACAGCAGAAAGCTCAGGGTTGGCTGTATTGGTGAAAAGGACAAGAGGACTGTGATTAGACAGCTAAAGGTATCTCAGATAGTGTAGTATATAGTAAGCACATTGATACATAAACTTTCAAACCACAACAGGATCTGAAGGAGAAAAAAAACAAAGTCAGATCTGGTGTTATGTGTATGGTATAATTGGTTAATACAAACCTACCATCTTTATTTATTGTTATTTATACTCCTGTAGTACTTCAGGAACACCTGATCCTTATTGACACCAATACTGTACAATACTGTTAACTGTCCTGGACAGTTACAATCTACGTATAGCAAAGAGACTGGGGAGCAAGGAGGCATTATGTAGGATCAAAACAGGTGATCTTGGCACATCAGAAGCTTAAGTACCTTCACTGGTTTTGCTAGGCTTTCTAGTAATACCCTGAAAAAGAAGGGGAGGACTTTGAAAGAAAATTATATGGTAGATTTGGGTTAGGGTTTCCAGGAGGCTTTTGCTAAGTCAAGAGTTGATGTAAAGGATGTTGTCTAAAAGAGCTTATTAGGACTCAAATCCATGAGATTGAAGAGCCTGGGGTCATAAAATTTTCCAACTGGGGGCAGATGTTCTTTGTGTGATGCCCTAGAGAGGGGAATAGAAGGACATGGACCAGAGTAACATAGCAAAAATGACAGGCAAAGAAAATAACTATTGCATCAATCTGTGATATGGCTAAGGAAGAGATAATTTGCTTTGTTAAACCAGGTGTAAGGAAGCTTGCAGTAATCCAGAACTAAGTTCCAAGAGGAGGGACTGTGTGCACAGGTAGGGAATGTTGCAGTTTATGATCCCTAAGGGTAAAGTGAAAGATAACACCAAGTATAGTTATTCAGTTATGAAGGGTATGTTTAAGCATTTTGTTCAGTTGTTATATTTGGAACTCAAAATACAATGCGTTTCACCTTCCTTCTCTTGCTCTTTTCAAATAGCATGGGCTTGATGTCAAAAGGCGAATGCCTGTGACATTTTATTTTTTCCCTTAATTTAGTCCATTCTTCCATTCATTTTTCTAAGGACTATCAGTCATCATTTAGGCTTCTGTAACTGAGAAAATAATTAACCTACTAGTGCTTAACATGAATCTAAGTATATATGTGATTCAAATACACATACACTTCTATCAGGGCAACCCACTTTGGAGTCTAGGCATCAAAGAGGGTACTGAAGGAGGGCTTTCATGGACAATTGCTAACCTGCACGAGCATTTGAACTCAAGGCATTATTCATTGTCCTGAACAGGATCAGCATGTTTAGAATTAAAGATAGTAAGCGTCCTAAAATTGTTTGAAGCCACGTCAAAATCCTTTCATACAGGACAGCAGCTAAACAGATCGACAGTCAAGGCGAGTTCTATCCAGTGTAAATGGCTATAAATGTTATGCTTCAGGGTTGTACTGCTCACAAATGCAAGTTTTACTTCACCATCAGAGCCCTGATGCCACAATGCTGTCCAGTGTTTGTTCCTTTGCCCAACTGAAAGACTGAGGATATGTCATGGGTTTTTTTTTTCCCCAACTACTCGCTTTTACTGAAGACTAACATGCGCCATTTCTGTGACTTCAGGATGAGGTTCATATTGTTCATCTTAAGATCCTTGCAAAAAGGAAATAGGCATTGCTTAGCTCATTGTGAGAGTCCTGGTCTTGTTGTTTTAGAGGGGCCCAATTTTAAATCTGTGATTTCTAGGGGAATTTCCTGGTTTAGGTGTTCATCCACCCTGTACATGCTTTTTGGAAAACAGAAAAATTCAAGTAGGTCAGCTTTTAAAGCATGGTTTCTGGCAAGCTCTTGATCATAGAGTACTTGAAAGAAAACAAGTTAATGGATGGTTAATGCTGTTATTACCTGTTAGCAGTAAATGAAGCAAATGAGCAGTATAGTCAGATTTTTCACTTTGGTTTGCCCGAGCTGTTTACACTGTATTTGTTGTAATAACTTGTGTCCAATTTTTTTAGCATCTGTGTCTAAATTGTCAACACAGCTTGTAACTGTTTAATTCTTCATTTCATGTGAACACATAGAAAACTTTTCTGCATAGAAAAATATTCTGCTGTTTTGAGAAACTGTGAAAGCAGACCTGTCTGGTTTTTAAATTTGCCTGAAATCACTGGAAAACTGAATATTCAGCATGATTTTTCTTTTCCCATTTTTTCCCCTTTCATGTGAAATAGTAATGTCATACCTTTTAGTTCTGATGTACATAGTTATGTACTAACTAGCATCAAATTATGCTTTTTTAATTCTTCAAAACCTGACACCTGCTTTTTCATCTTTCATGTCAACCACACCTTGAAGGAGCTACTCAGTGGGGTGGAAGCTGGTGGCTTTCAGATACATCTCTCTAGCTACAGCTGCAGTGGACTATGAGGGATCATTATGAATATTACCTCATTCTCTTTTTCCTCACATTTTGCAATACTGGAAGTTCTAATTTACCTTAAAATAAGGCTTCTTACCAAGCCAAAATACACTACAACAATTCTGCAATGCAATAGGTGGAGAGGGGACTGACAGGACTGGGACTTGCATTAAGAATAGAATAATTACTGCCTTGATACTTGAAAATATGTATATTCCTGCCTTTTTCATTTCCTTTGTATTATATATAATTTCCCTGAAAGTAATGTGAGGGCTCAAAGAGGTAATTTAATTTATTATTTCATTCAAAACAGGATAAAAAGAATGATGTTGGAAATTATAAAATTATCAAACATAAGACTTTTTAGAATTTGATTCTCAAAAGACCCTGTCTTGCAGTTGAAATAATTATCATGGTGCTTTTACTTAGCCTATGTCATTTTAATAAAAAACTAGCTGCTGCTTTATGTAGTATTGATATAAGACAAAAACCCCTGAGTATATGAGATGCTACTGATTGTCATTGGAACTGGGACATTAAAAAACATGGCAAGTATGGTGCTTATGATGCTGCCATTTTAAAATAACTGTATTGGCTCTATTTCATTTCTGCAATTTGGAATAATTCTCACCTTATTAGTATTTTGAAGGATGCTGCAATCTTTAAGGGAGTCATACAAGAGTGCAGAGCAGTGTAACACAAAATGTTAATTAGCATGATGTACTTTAAGTGGAATTTCAATCTTATTTCTATAAGCTGTTAGTTGTTTAAAGAATGAGCATAATTTGTTTTCCTTCAAGGTACTGCAGAGTGTAAACATGCAGATAGTATTATATATTCCTTCTTTTGCAGAAATACTAGAAATGCTCATTTTCTTATCCTGAGATCACATCATATCCCACAAAACCAAGAGTGATAACCTGAGTCTAGAATACTTTGCTATTGAAGTAAGCTGTTCTGGAGATCAGGAAGACAGCGCGTACACACCGTGGAGGTGCTTGTCAGCTTGCCAGTAACAGTATTCTGCTGCTGCAGGCAGTGTCTGTCATGTGAGATATAAAACTACTGATTTTAACAGCATTTGGCTGCTGTATCACTCTGAAAAAGCATGATTTAATTACAAAAGCTGGAATAACTTCACCTCAAACCAAATTCCTTTTGTCTGCCACCATTCCTTTAGCCTTTTTTTCTGAGGGGGTGGGGCTGAGAAGGGGGTTCTAAAATGTCTGTCCCCAGGTAACTTGGCATAAACAGCTGTTTTGTGCCACTTTACCAGTGGTGTCAGTATTAATAATCTCATTCCATTTTAATATTCGTTCTGTAAGCAGGCAGAACTCAAGTTATGTCATTAAATCAGCATCTGGCTGATTATTTATTTATTTATTTGTCCTCCGAGAAGTCTTCTGTATATTAGCACTTCCTTCCTTCCCTTCTTCACAGGAAGGAGACCAAAGGAGAGCTGTCTGTTTTCTGGGGAGGTAGGGCATATGGTAGAGCATCTCCTGCTTAGCCATCTGCTTAGAAGGCTTGGTGCATTTCTGAAGTGCTCAGCCTTAAGCCACATTGGCTGTCTTCTTCCTTTTTAACTCTTAGTGGGATCTGGAGAAGCAAAGGAACATACAGCCCCATCTTGACTCATCTCATGGAGAGAGCAAGACTTCAGGTAAATTTCTATTAACTTCTATCAACCCAGGGTTGGAGAACTGAGGGAGAGAGAAGAGCAGAGCTAGAAAGCTTAGTACTGGGGGCAGGAGAGAGGCATGAAATGCAGCAAAGTTACGAGGGACTCATAGAAGGGAATATTGAGAGCTGTAAGCAAAGATAGCAGATTAATTTTTTTGAAGACACTGTGTCAATAAGGGTTTCCAGTGAGTTAATTTATTGTGCAGTGTCTGTGTGTTTCTTTGTGGAATTTGTATTTTGGAAGCTAGATTCAGAGATTTCTTCTTGATTTTCTGGAGAGAGTAAGGCAGTTGTAGAGGTGGAGAATGGAGAGAGAGTAAAATAATGGGAGAAATACAGAAGGAGTGGAAAGAAAGCTCTGTGAATTAAAATGTGGTAAGCTTCATTGTGAAGCAAGAGATTGCTTTGTACTGGAGGATAACTGACAGGTGCAATAACAACGAGATTGGGGTGAATCTGCAAGTTAAACACAACCTCATATATTTAATGTGATTTTTGTACTTTTTTTAAAAAGTAACCTTTCAGGATTTTTATATGAAAAAAGAAAACCACACAAAATGAACAAAAAACCAAACCAAACAAACAAGAACCCAAACAAACTAAACCCCCACGTCAAATGACAGGAGGCTGAGCTACGGTGCATAAGGCTCAGAGTACAAATTCAGATGACCCCTGAAGAAATTTGGCAGTTACGTTTAAGAGGATGTTTCCATTTTTCTGCTTGAATACATCCAC
>JAAGNO010031355.1:2329-14234 GCA_033439905.1 Ceryle rudis
CCCAGCAATGCTGGGAGGGCTGGAACCCCTCTGCTGGGAGGCCAGGCTGGGAGAGCTGGGGGGGTTCAGCCTGCAGAAGAGGCTTCTGGGGACCTTACTGCAACCTTTCAATACATAAAGAGGGTCTATAAGAAAGATGGGGACAGACTTCTTAGCAGGGCCTGTTGTGATAGGATGAGGGGTGATGGTTTTAAACTAAAAGAGGGGGATTTAGACTGGAGAGAAGGAAGACATTTTTCACAATGAGAGCCATGAAACACTGCCCCAGGTTGCGGTGGTGGCTGCCCCATCCCTGGCACCATTGCAGGTGAGACTGGTCAGGGCTCTGAGCACCCTGCTCTAGTTGCAGATGCCCCTGCTCAGTGCAGGGCGGTTGGACTGGGTGAGATTTAAAGATCCCTTCCAACCCAAGCCGTTCTGTGGTTCTGTGATCCTCACCGTAGATTCCCACCTCCCCCAGTCGCCTTTCCATGCATCCTTTTGTCTCTGAGTAAAATCAGGACGCACACCTGATCTGTCTTGCTCCCACCTTGCTGGAGGCTGTAGTGCACGTACCCCAGAAGCATCTCCTGAGCTCCTAATCTTCGGCAAGATGAGCTGGGCTTCTTTCCAAAAATGCATCCCGTCGTGCTGAAGCCACTGAGGGCTGATCTTACAGGCTTTTAGATGCAGCGCAGCTCCTGCTGCCACACAGACGAGTCAATAACAACAGCAATTCCTGCTGGAGCCAAACAGTGGATCCACACGTGCTCATGCCGTTCAGGGGCTCATGAAACCCTCTGTGGTCAGAGGAGACGTCCCAGTCCCCATCTGAGCCTGGATGGGGCCTCGCACACGCTGCTTGGAGAGAACAGCAACAAACGGGTTATTGTTCCTCTGTCCAGTTTCTTGAACAGGAAACTGTGTTTAAAAACATTGGGGTTTTATTTAAAAGAAAAAGGTTGCTTGACGGGCTTTTCTGCAGTCTCGTGCTTCTTCCTAATGTCTCTGATCAAGGCAGCACTCTGCTTATATGTTTGGTTTTTTCCTCAATGCACACAACTACCCTGTGGCTGCTTGTATTTAAGACCCTTGGTTTCACCCATGGTGGCTTATTTCACCCCCTGATTCAGAGGCAAGGACATGGTTTATCCGGCACCATACGAACGCAGTTAAAAGTCACCATTACAAAACCCAGGGAGAGGAGAAAAAAAAAATAAATTTAAAAATAAAGGCACAAAGAAAAGGCTCCAAGGGTTAGGGGATGTTGAGCTGAAAAATGTTCCATCAGGTCCTACTTGGGCCACACTGGAGCTGCCCGCGTGGGGAGCGGGTGAATGAGGTGCCCAGGAAGGAGGCTGGGTGCCAGGCGGGCAGCGTGACCCACCAGCGGCTGCTTCCAAGGGTCCTGGGCACAGAAACGCTGGAAAGGCTGCGAGCGTTGGTCTGCCAGCACTGGGGAGCCTTCCTGGAGGGGATGATGCTTCGTGACCGGGGTAGCAAGGAGGAGGAGGAGGAGGAGTGGACCCAGCTGAACTCGGTGGTTGCTCTGCCGGGGAGTGTGTGCAGGAGCTGCTCAGTGTTCCCTCTCAATGGGGGTGCCTCTTATAAGAGACCGTGTGGCCTCGGTGTCAGGGACCCAGTGGGGACTATGCGGTGGTGGAGAGCACCCTGGGACCAGAGATGGTCTGAACACCCCTTTGTACCTGGCAATGTGTCTGGCTCCCAGTGGAAACACCTCAGCCCCACGGGTGTCTTCTCAAGGACTTTTGCAGCACTTCAGGCAGATGTAATGAAGGAGCAGAGGGAAAGTAAGCACCTCTCATGCCATGTGGAGGAAGGTCTGCCTACAGAGCCCAATTCCTCAGCTCTAATTACAGGAATGGGTGGTTTTTCCCTTCTCAGGCTGAAAAATTGGCCTGAAACCCTGAGAAACCACAGCACAAATGTCTGACGCTGTTCCACATGGTCTTCAGTGAACAAAAACCCTCTTGAAATTAGTCCTGGCCTACCACAACAGGCAACACCACATCAAAAAGAAAGACATAAAAAAAAAAACAACCCATCCCTAAACTCAGGGAAAGCACTTGCAGACTCAGAGCTCCTCCAAGTACACCCTCGTGCCTGCCAACCCCGCCGGTGTTTGGGCTGTGATAAAACTGGTTTTGCCTGGGGAGTTGGTGGCCCCACATGGATGCTCTTTGCCGCTCCAGCCCTGCATGCCAGAACAGTTGCATCTTTGCTATCACTTCTTCTCCATCCTCTTAATTTTTTTCCCCTGGGAATATTAAGCCGAGCTTGGTTTGAAGCCTGAGAGCTCTTTGGCAACACCTCGTGCTTTTCAGCGCCGTTAGCTCCGGATTATTTTCCCCTAGGATGCAAAACATCCCAAGCTCATCTCAAAGGTGTTATATTTAGCAGCATCTGCTGGGTTGCAGCTGACCCCGATCTGGAGGCCATGAGGAGCTTTCTTACAAGGAAACACAGTCTGGTGTGGGCTGAGCACAAGCCCTGTTCAGAGCCATGGTGGCAGAGCAAGGAGGTGGCACCAACCCACTTACTGTGGCGAGGACCATGATCTACTCTGGCCCCTGTCCCATCAGATGCCCAGGTAGAAGAAGCCAGACCAGGCTTTGCAAAGCAACTGGTGGGTCCCTAGGGAGCGGATGGCTCTTGCACCACCTAAATGAGCCTGCAGCTGGCAGGAAAACACTTCTAAACCAGAAATGGGACACGCTTCCAAGTTGTAAGGGATCTGTGTGCCAGCGTGGCTTGCACTTTGGAGCGGTGGTTTCCTCTCTTTGTTCATCGGGCTCACACCACCGTGGCACTCAGAAAGGCAGGCGTGCCTCTGGCCACCTCCTGGAAGCTTATCTTAACCTAGAAGAACATATTAGATTTCCTTTTTAAAGTAAAGCTTCATATTTTTGTAATTTAAAAAAAAAAAAAAAAAGAAAGAAGAGACTTGAGCACAAGGCTATAAACTCACACTTGGTTTTCTTCTGCTGAAGTTAAAGCACACGTGGACCATTTATTTTTAGCAAGAGACTGAAAAAGTGACTTATCCTGACAGGAAGTTCCAGCTCAGCTGTTGGCAGCCCCAGATTCACTTTGGACCATCCAAAAAACACACGGGATTGTCAAAAGCAAGGAGGGACCTATGCTAAACTGCCGCTTTGAAAATCATGAGCTGCATCCTCTATTTCAAGAAACCGAGAGCATGAGCAAAAGCAGCAGCATTAATAAATATGTATATTTATTAATCCCCTTCCTGAGGGTTATGTATTAAAAGAGGGAGAGGTGTGGGCACACCAGGCAGGTGCCAGCCCTGTGTCCGCAGCCTTTTTAAGCCTGAGTGCTGATGGAAACTGGGAAGAGGATTTTTAAGAAACTGTGTTGCTCACCGGTGTCTGTTACTGCCAGAAAGGCTTAAGCAGAGCCTAAAGTTAGGCCAGTGCTAAGAGCTCTGAAATAGTCTGTGTCTGGTACTAAGAGTAGCTGGGTTGGTTTCAAAGAGCTGGTGACTTTTTCTGCTTGTAGCATCCTTTGCAGAAGAATTGTCCCTGCTGCATCTTTTTAGTGGGGCCTGTTGGGACAGGACAAGGAGGGATGGTTTGAAACTAAAAGAGGGAGATTCAGAGTGGAGAGGAGGAGAAATTGTTGGTGCTGAGGGTGGGGAGAGCCTGGCCCAGGCTGCCCAGAGAGGTGGTGGCTGCCCCATCCCTGGCACCACTGCAGGGGAGGTTGGCCGGGGCTCTGAGCACCCTGCTCTAGTTGCAGATGTCCCTGCTCCCTGCAGGGGGGTTGCACTAGGTGACCTTTAAAGGTCCCTTCCAATCCAAACCAGTCTGTGATTCCATGATCTCATGAAGTTGTCCGAATTGACTTACAGTTCAGTAAAAATGCTTGTGGTTTAGTAAAACATGGTCTGTCGGACTCCAGCATTGCGCTATCTCAGGGAAAGAAATAGAACTAATTGTTCTGTGTTGCACAGAATGATTTGTAATCGTTCCTGGCCATCCTGTGGAGTTCATTATATCTCCTCCAGTCGACACTGACTTCTAATTAGGGGACATAAAATTAAGATGGAAGAGCAGCAATTTGCAAGGGTATTGCTGCTCAGGAAGGAATGTGGGCTGGATTTAAGCCCAGAATATCTTCTTGTCTGCAAGATTTTGGTGGGGAGAGGATGGCTTAACCACTGCAGGGTATCAGCTGCTCTTGCACCCTATAAGAGAGAGGACTAGTGGAGCAGCCCTTCACCTCCTAAAAGGGGGCCATTAGCTCCTGCCCTCCTTGCCCCTTCCCCTGCATCTCAATTAATTCCCAAACCTGAGGTTTTCCTACAACAAATTTGAGGTGGTTTCTATCCACCCGGCCATGAACTCGTGGCTGGGGCAACAGGCACAGGAGGCAGTGCCACTGTGATGCTCAGCCCTGGTGATGCATTTCAACTGATTTATCTTCCCCCCCCCACCGTATTTCCCCAAGTTGTTTGAGGTTTTTTTAATACTAAATGCTTTTTTCTCTGAGGGGGTGATGTGACATCTCCAAAGCCCTGTTACGTGCTGCTTTGGGGGTACAATTGCAAAGCCAAGAGCTGAAATAGCTTGGCCAAGACCTTCTTAAATCCATCTGTTTCCCCATCAGGATGCATCACAACTTTAGGAAACATAACACTGCTCTGTAAACAATCCTGGCTCCTCATTGACATCCTTTTCTGCCAGGAGACGTCTGGAAGATGTTTCTGTAGTTATTGAATGAGAAGGGAAGGAATTCTTCACCATGAGCCATCCTCTTGCTTCCCGGCTCAGCGCAGTGTTACTTTCAGGTGCTGGTAGAAGAAAACACTTTCAGAAATAGCAACAATTTAGACATTACAGAAAACTGCAGGGTTTTGGCCTCATCCATCAGCTGCATGTGGCGCTGGCTGGTTTTTACAGGTGTTTAATAAATGCAAAGGAGCTCTGGCGTTTTTCTCTCTCCTCTTTTTATAACCCTGCTACTTGCTCATTTCCATTCCTCTTCTGACCAGCAGAAGGTCAGTCTGCTTTATGGTGGGTTTTCTTCCAGCCTTTAACTGTGAATTAAACCCAGCTTAACTTTTACAGCACGGTACAAATGGTTGGAGTTTTCCACCAAGATTTGTTTATATTAGGAAATAAAATGTGGAGGAGCCATGAGTGGTTTTGCTGAACTCCTGCCAGTGCCAAAAAGGGGGCTAGAGAGCTTTGGTGCTTCAGGAGGGAAGGGAAGAGCAACAAGATTGACGCATTTCCCCAGGTTTGGTACAGAGTTAAGAAATTTGGTTTTGAAAGGAAAATTGAAAAGGGGGTTTTTTTGCTTTAGTTTCACATGGGCTGGAAGGTCATTTTAACCTTCTGCCCTCAGATTTCCTTGGAGCAGAAAATCTGCTTTTCATTTCATCTACTCCAGCAATGAAGCTTGCGGCTGCTCATGTTAAGAAATGAGCGGCTTTCTGCAGGATTTGCTCTTGTCTCTTTAGAAATGTGTCCTTGTTAACAGACCAGCCCAGATGTTTTGGGAGCCGTCACGATGTGAGCCCCACATCTGTACCCAGGGGTGCATTGAAATCAGCAGTGTTGGCTTGGGTTTGATACAAACCAGAAAGGACCTCCCCCTAACACTGGATTCAGAACTTGTCCCAGCTATCCCAGTGGGCCATGGGACATGGCTCAGCTGAGCGACAGCTAAACCCAGAAATTTTTTTTTAGTCTTAGTTATCAGGAAACAACCCCCAAGAAGTCCAACTTAAATTAATTGAGTGTAACTGCAGTAAAACATTAATTAAGTGGTTTACATCCTAAATCCGTACATTAAAATACATTAATTGCATTTAGGTTTAACTAGCAGCTTAATGACTTTGTGAATAATGGAACTGGAATTTTGTTAAGGCAAGGGACCGATCTTTCCATATATTTTTTATGACATGAAACAAAGATAGTTCATCTGTATCAATCTTTTCCTCTAAGTACCGTGTTTTACCCCTCCTAACCAACACCCAAGAAAAAGATAGCTAAATCTTTAAGGAGATAACTCACATAGAGACCATATGGAAGAGCAGTGAAAAATCCAGACCATTCAGTAAAAAATGTATTTCAAAATCTATTTGAGTTGCAACACTTCTACCAAAAAGTGTCAGATAATCCACAACTTGGGTTTTTTAAAATACTTTAGCCTACATAAGACATATTTCTGTAGTTGACGGAAAGGCAAGTAGATACCTACCCATTGTAAAGCCTTTCTTGAGAAATGACTCCAAATCACAGGAGCTGGTGCATCAGCCAGGAAATACAAACCTGTGTACAACCAGGAAGGAAAAACTAATCCAAAGCTTTCCAAAAATCTCTTTTTTTTGGGGTGGGATTCAGCCTCATCTCTTTGTCGTGGGTGTATTTTCACTGTTGCTTTGGGTGTTTGCTTTAGCACAGGGTTAAAGGGCCCCTGCTTGGAAGCACACCTGATGGGTGGCTGAGCTGGGATGTTCTTGTTGTTGATGGCTGCTCACCTAAGTGCAAGATCTTAGTAGGACTCAACAAGGCTTGTATGAGAAGTAGTGTGGCCAGCAGGACTAGGGCAGGGATCGTCCCCCTGGACATGGCACTGATGAGGTCAAACCTCAAATCCGGGGTTCAGTTTTGGGCTCCTCACTCCCAGAAGGACCTTGAGGGGCTGGAGCATGGCCAAAGAAGGGCAACAAAGCTGGGAAAGAGTCCAGAGAAAAAGCGTGGTGAGGAGCAGCTGAAGGACCCGGGGCTGTTGAGCCTGGAGAAAAAGAGGCTGAGGGGAGACCTTCTGGCTCTCAACAGCTCCCTGAAATTCAGGAGGCTGGAGCCAGGTGGGGTCGGTCTCTTCTCCCAAGGAACAAGCAACAGGACAAGAGGAAACAGCCTCAAGTTGCCCCAGGGGAGGTTTAGGTTGGAGCTGAGGAACAATTTCTTCAGGCCTTTGAGGGTTGTCCAGGGCTGTCCCAGGCTGCCCAGGGCAGTGGTGGGGTCCACATGATCCCTGGAGGGGTTTCAAAGCTGTGGAGCTCTGGTGCTGAGGGCCATGGTTTAGTGGTGCCCTGGCAGTGCTGGGTTAACAGTTGGACTGATCTGAAGGGTCTCTTCCAACCAAAATGATTCGCTGTGATTCTAAGGCTTAGACATTTCTATGCATGATAAGTGCCTCCATGATGATGTTATGGGCAGATGTGTAAATGCTTGTGCTTCAGAGCATAAGCCATGTCCTAAGCCAATGGGAGAGACAGAGAAGCTTCCCCTGGCTCTGTGTGAGGACATTCCCATCCTGGGCATTTTTATGCCTTTCCTAGAAAAATATGGGTCCGGATGATGTTAGCGGGGCAAGTGTCATGGCCTTCAGTCGCTTGAAAATTCCCACTCGTGACATGGTTTAGTGGTGGACTTGGTAGCACTGGGTTGATGGTTGGACACGATGATCTTAGAGGTCTTTTCCAGCCGAAATGATGCTACGATTTTACAATTACACCTGCAGGAGCAGCAGCACCTTCCCTGCCAGGGGGACAATCATCCAGGCTCCAGGCTTGGCAAGAGGCAGCAGCCAAGCCCCGGCGCTGCCCCGTGCTCAGGTTTGCTGTCGGCACGTGACTCCACACAGGGAAAACCTCCAGAGCTGCTCAATTATTTTTTCCCCTTAGAGATGCAATCCCAGCAACGCCTTCCCTTAAGCAACCCGACGTAGCTGACGTAATCCCGTCCCCTTGCAGGTGCTCCCATCCCCTTGACTTCCCAGGAGGCAAAGCAGAGAGCTCAGAGTAGGCTTCAGGTAGCCACGGGCGCTGCGAAGCCATCAGTGAGGCACCTTGGCCACCCACCACGCATTTTATGATTTCATTTAATTTATTTTGTTTATATTTCTATTTTTTTTTTTTTTTCGGGGAACTCTGCTGCATCCCGGGCCGCGAGGGGGGAATAACCTCTTTGATTTTTTTTATTTTTTTTTTTTTCAGTTCTCTCAGGCCAGACACACCACAGCCCTTTGAAACGCTCTGTGTCCCTTACCCCACCCATGAATGTGCCAAACCAACCTCTAGGACATGGATGGATGTCTCATGAGGACTTACGAGCTAGAGGACCCCAGTGCATCCCTTCCGATCATGCCCCCCTGTCTCCACAAAGCAGTGTAGCCTCTTCGGGAAGTGGTGGGAGTGAACATTTAGAAGATCAGCCTTCTGCTCGTAACACATTCCAGGAGGAAGGGAGTGGGATGAAAGGTGAGTGAAAAACCAGATGCCTCCCCAACCCCAGCACCCAGAGGCAAGAGGGGAAAAGCCGTTTTCCCGGCAGCGCGGGGCTTGGTTGGTGGTTTTGGGTGAGAGTCCTCGTAACTAACAGGGCTTTTCAGCATTTCTTCCCAGCTTAGAAATTTAGGTTTAGGGAAATAAGTTAGGTTTTCTTTAAAACAGTGGCCGGTCCTGCTCTGACATCTTACAGTTGGGTGCCAGTGGTCTGGTTTTGCCCCAAAATCCCTCAAGCTGCCAGCTTTCCAAAAAGCTGGATTTGTTCCATAAGCTGTGGCTTTTGGCTGCAAGTGCTGCTCTTTTCTCTGTTTTTCTTTTTTATTACGGTGAAAAAATAACCCTAGTGTAAGTTTAGCAAGCCACATGTGATTTATCACTGCGGTGTTTGGTACCCACCAAGTAGCTGGGGAAGTTTTGCTGTAAGATACCTGTTGACAGTGAATTTTTCCTGGGTATTTCAGTTGGTTTTCCCATTACACTTGCATTTTGCAGAGACTTCTAGTGATAAATATCTGGTACTGTTGGTAAACAAGGCAGAAGCAAAACCCTATTGCTGCAGTCAAAGATGGGGAGTGAACTTCAGGCTGTAGAGGAATAAACAGATAAAAACTGGGCAAACCCACAATCTGTCTGTTCCTGGGAACAGGCAAAATGAGTGAAAATGAACCTGCAGCTCTCAGAGACTGATTTTTACAACTGCAGTTTTCATTAATGCAAAGCAACTCAATCGTGTAAAGGCCGATGATGGATCAGAATAAGGAAATCATCGTATTTTTAAATAGTCACAAGGTCTGATTTTATTCTAGTTACAGACAAATCCAGATAGGTATAAATCTCTCTAATGTGGAACTGCGTTTGAGTTGGCACCGTGTGACTTTGATGTGCACGAAACAAATGAATGAAAAGAACCCTCACAGTTCCCCCGTGAGATAGATGATCGAGGCTCAGCCCTCTCCCTGGATGGACTTTGCACTGTAGTGTTGCTCTGGGGTAGAGACAATGAGCTGTAGTGGGGACAGGAGAGTTCTCTGAGCATGATGGCCTTGTAGAGCTGGGCTTTGCTTCGAAGCAGCTCTGCTCTCGAATGAACTCCTCATCAGGTTGTGCAGCCGCGGGAGGGTTTCATCTCCAGCAGTGCTGCAGGTGCCCTGCATGACCTTATGGTGGACCAGCAGGCAGGCTTGGAGAGACCGTCCCTCGAACCCTGGCTTCAGTTTGGGGCCCCTCACTCCCAGCAGGACATTGAGGGGCTGGGGCATGGCCAGAGAAGGGCAACAAAGCTGGGAAAGAGTCCAGAACACAAGTGTGGTGAGGAGCCACTGAGGGACCTGGGCTTGTTGAGCCTGGAGCAAAGGAGGCTGAGGGGAGACCTTCTGGCTCTGACAGCTCCCTGAAATTCAGGAGGTTGGAGCCAGGTGGGGTCGGTTTCTTCTCCCGAGGAACAAGCAACAGGACAAGAGGAAACGGCCTCAAGTTGCCCCAGGGGAGGTTTAGGTTGGAGCTGAGGAACAATTTCTTCAGGCCCTTGCAGGTTGTCCAGGCCTGCCCCAAGCTGCCCAGGGCAGTGGTGGAGTCCCCGTGATCCCTGGAGGGGTTTCCAAGCTGTGGAGCTGTGGTGCTGAGGGCCATGGTTTAGTGGTGCCCTGGCAGTGCTAGGTTAACAGTTGGACTTGATGATCTGAAAGGTCTCTTCCAACCAAAATGATTCTATGATTCCATGAATCTATGAGCATGTTGAAGCTGCAGTCAGCATGAAGGTCCCCCCCATGCCTAGGGCCAGATCCTGCAGGCTGTCAGGCCAGAGAGATGCTCTTCTGGGGAGCAAGTGGTGCAGAGGGGTCTGTTTAACACTACATTTCTCCAGGTTTCCACTGACGGAGCTGGAGAGGACACCATGGGGAGCTTGTCTCCCTGTGATCCAAAGCTGCAGGTCCAGGACCTGCGTGTAGAAACTACCCGGTGTGTTGAAATCAATCCGTGCAGCCTGTTCCGCAAAACCCAAAGGCCCAGGCTGTCCATGAGCAATAATCAATTTAAAAAGTCCATATATTAGGCAGCCACCTCAGGGGAGATCATTGCCCTTCCTTGGGCCATCCCTTCCTGGGCATCTTCCTTCTCTGGAGGAAGGTTTGCAGACATCTGACCTGATTCCTCCCCCCATTGCTGAGTTGGCCAAATTGCTTTTGTCCCGCTGTCCAGGGACATGCGAAACAGATGTCCACATCCTGTGGTGTCTGTGACTGTTGTGTCCTCCCCCCTCTGCTGTATATTTTCTTCAGACTGAACCAATCCAGCTTCTTCCCAGATGGTGTTTTCTAAACTTGGGGTTGTTCGTGCTTTTCTCTGCTGTTTTTTTTCCTCAAAGTCTGTAGTTTATTGAAGGTGCATTGCCCAAAACTGGACTTGGGAGCAGAGTGGAGACTTGGTTGCCATACAGACAGCGTTCCTGTGGCTCTAGAGCTCATCGTCCTCAAATAACACACCACCGTGGGCTGCGTATGACCCATTGTATCCCCACGGCTTTCCTGCAAAAATAAGTACTGCCCGTTCCCTGCCCTCGCTTCGTGCTGTTTCTTGTTCCTACAGAAACACACAACTTTGTGCGCTTTTATTGGGTTGCATCTTATTTCATCCAGACCAGTTGCTCAGTTTGCCAAGTCCCTTCTCTGAATTGCAGCCACGTCTCCCCGAGCGCCTGCAGGCTCTGGTGGCTTGGTGTCACCCATGCCTCTGGTCAGCTTGGTCCTCCTTTAACACCTTCTGGGGCATCCAGGAGGAGTGTGGGGAAACCAGACCCACAACAGAACCCCATCCGATGTGCCTTAGCAGTTGACTCACCAGTTGACAGCATCTTTCCTGATGTCACCTTTTTCTCTCCATCTATCTTCATGCTGAAGGCAAAGTGCCCTTTGGCTTTTCTCCAGCTCCTGGTTTCTCCAGGGGGGGACACGGATGTTCTGTTCCCTGCAGAGCCCATCAGTCTGCCCATCCATCCCTTCCCCGGGCACAACGGGAGGAGGGTTTGGGTAGAGCTGGGGGGTTCTGCTGTGAGTACATCCATGGCTTAGCACGGTGGGCCAGAAGGGCACTTATGGAGATGACCTGTATATATTGACCTGTTGATATCTACATGGCAGGGTGAATTGTTTTCTTTCCAAATTTCCATGCCAGGACCCAGATGCACACCCAGACAAACTCCACCATTTAATGCCTATAGGAGCATTAAATCTATGTGAGCACCATGGAAGTCCTCGCTTCGCTGCTCACATCAGACACAGCATTTCTGGCAGCCGTGCCGTGACTGCGCAGTCAGCTCCCGGTAATTGGTGATTAAAGAGCTCTGAAGGTGGGCAGCTCTCTGCTCCATGGGGATTGTTAGGAAGTTTGACTTTCCAAGGACCATGAAATCGACACAGATGACCTTGCAACAGCCTCTTCTCTGTGGGCCCCAGCACCATTCCTCTGTGTGCTGGAGTGGCTCCTTCTCCCCAGCCTGCTCTTTGGAGCACGAGGAGAAAGTTCTTTGGTGTGAGGGTGTGGGAGCCTGTCCCAGGCTGCCCAGAGCGGCTGTGGAGTCTCCTTCTCTGGAGAGATTCCAACCCTGCCTGGACCCTGCGCTGCTGGGCCCCCTGCTCTGGGTGC